>BPLR01008934.1:0-27068 GCA_021605095.1 Caerostris extrusa | reverse complement strand
GCTACGCATTGCTGTGATATCTAGTGACTAGTCAAGTGATAGTTAACTTGCGTGAGTTCTAAATGTCACACCTTTTTAAAACGAGACATCTTTTTATCCTTGTTCAATCCCTGATATCTGTAACATATCCGTCTAGAAAGAAGGAAAAGTGTGTGATATTTAGTGACTAGTCAAGTCACTAGTTAACGCGTGAGTTCTAATTACACCTTTAAAACAAGATATCTTTTTATCCTTTGTTCAATCCATAATATCTTAACATATCCGTCTAGAAAGAAGGAAGTGTGTGATATTTGAGTGACTAGTCAAGTGATAGTTAATGCGTGAGTTCAATTACACCTTTAAAACAAGATATCTTCTTTATCCTTTGTTCAATCCATAATATATGTAACACATCCGTCTAGAAAGAAGGAAGTGTGTGATATCTAGACTAGTCAAGTGATAGTTAACGCAAGTGTGAGTTCTAAATACACCTTTTAAAACAAGACATCTTTTTATCCTTTGTTCAATCCATAATATCTGTAACATATCCGTCTAGAAAGAAGGAAGTGTGTGATATCTAGTGACTAGTCAAGTGATATTAACGCGTGAGTTCTAATTACACCTTTAAACAAGACATCTTTTTATCCTTTGTTCAATCCATAATATCTGTAACACATCCGTTCAGAAAGAAGGAAGCAGGTGATATCTAGTGACTAGTCAAGTGATAGTTAACGCGTGAGTTCTAATTACACCTTTAAAACAAGACATCTTTTATCCTTTGTTCAATCCATAATATCTGTAACATATCCGTCTAGAAAGAAGGAAGAGTGTGATATCTGGTGACTAGTCAAGTGATAGTTAATGCGTGAGTTCTAATTACACCTTTAAAACAAGACATCTTCTTATCCTTTGTTCAATCCATAATATCTGTAACATATCCGTCTAGAAAGAAGGAAGTGTGTGATATCTGATGACTAGTCAAGTGATAGTTAACGTGTGAGCTCTAAATACAATTTTTAAAACAAGATATCTTCTTTGTTCAATCCATGATATCTGTAACACATCCTTCTAGAAAGAAGGAAGTCTGTGATATCTGGTGACTAGTCAATGATAGTTAACGCGTGAGTTCTAATTACACCTTTAAAACAAGATATCTTTTATCCTTTGTTCAATCCATAATATCTGTAACATATCCGTCTAGAAAGAAGGAAGTGTATGATATCTGGTGACTAGTCAAGTGATAGTTAACTTGTGAGCTCTAAATACACCTTTTTAAAAACAAGATATCTTCTTATTCTTTGTTCAATCCATGATATCTGTAACATATCCGTCTAGAAAGAAGGAAGTGTGTGATATCTGATGACTAGTCACTAGTTAACGCTTGAGTTCTAATTACAATTTTTAAAACAAGTTATATTCTTTTTGTTCAATAAACGATATCTTTAACATAACCTTCTAGAAAGAAGGAAGTGAGTGATATTTGATGACTAGTCAATGATAATTAACGCTTGAGCTCTAATTACAATTTTTAAAACAAGATATCTTCTTATCCTTTGTTCAATACATAATATATGTAACATATCCGTCTAGAAAGAAGGAAGTGTATGATATCTGGTGACTAGTCAAGTGATAGTTAACTTGTGAGCTCTAAATAAAATTTTTAAAACAAGATATCTTCTTATTCTTTTGTTCAATCCCTGATATCTGTAACACATCCGTCTGAAAGAAGGAAGTAACACATCCGTCTAGAAATTGCAATTTTTAAACAAGAAGGAATACGTGATATCTGTAGATATCCATCTAGATGACTAGTCACTAGTTAACGCGTGAGCTCTAATTACAATTTTTAAAACAAGTTATATTCTTTGTTCAATAAACGATATCTTTAACATAACCTTCTAGAAAGAAGGAAGTGAGTGATATTTGATGACTAGTCAATGATAATTAACGCTTGAGCTCTAATTACAATTTTTAAAACAAGATATCTTCTTATCCTTTGTTCAATACATAATATCTGTAACACATCCATCTAGAAAGAAGGAAGTGGCTTATATCTAATGTACGAGATATAAAGGTTATATTATAGATATCGTGTATCGAACTCAGGGACATGATGGGAACTGGGATGACATGGGACATGAGTTATCTTACAGTAGAGAATCTTAACCATGTTACAAAAAGAGCACGCTACCATGGATGAGTACATGCTACAGAGAACATGCCAACAAACTGAGCGCCATCTTGATGAGTTTTGTGCAATTAAGGGTGTCCATACAGAAATGTATTACATTAAACTCAATTCAATTTAAATCAAGTCATGCAAAAAGAAAGCTTAAATTATGTGTCTTCTTTTGTAATAATTTTCGTTTGTATCACTTTTCATTCGCTGTTGTAATAGAATTTTGACATTGTAAATAGACTTTATGGGCATGCTAAATTATAATTGCTCATGAGTTGTTGCTTGTTGAGGCTCGAAATCTCTTGTAGAAGAAAATCAAAGAGAATCCCATACTAGGTACGGAAACATTTCTTTTGTGTTCGGAATACCTCCCTCAATCGTCTTACATCTGACCTCCAATTAATCGTAGCCCATTCAACAGAAAGGGAATTTCTGGCAATATTTGTTCAGGACGGTAGCCCATTATTTCTCCGGATTGTTTGGATTGTTCGGGGGACACTCGAGTTTCTTCCTCTCTACCTCGGCCACGAATGGCGGGCTTGTGGCCGGATCACATGATTGCAGTATCACGTGATACTTCTCAGGAAGTATCTTTCAGGTGTATTATGGCGTGCCTTTATTGCTGGAAAACTTTTGTGAGCTAGATATAAAAATATAAGAATGGGTCTCGTTATTGATAGAATCACTTTAGAGTTCTATTTACCTTTGAAAATAAATATTATTTATAGTTCTAAATGCTTCTTAACTACTTTTATTATATGCCAATTGTAAAGTACTTCATTTTTAATAAGAAAACAACATATTGATATTCTTTTTATGTATGCTTACTATAATTTATTCCCCAAAAGAAAAAAAAATAGTTTAAAATAATTACTTACAATGTGAGTTGATTAAAACAGGTTAGTAAAATAAGATATATTATCAAATTTAAACGATCAAATAGTATTTATTTTTCACGCCTAAAACATGCAAAAAGCAATAACACAGGTTCACATTATTGATTGCAATAAACTCATTGAGAAGCTAGCTATCCTGGCGGTGGCATGGTTATTTGTGTGTGGTTCGAATCCACTTTAAACTGTAAGTCCCTATCTGTTTAGCCCTCGTGTGCACAAAATGATCGTAGAGCGACAAACTAAACCAAAACATTGAACAGCTATTCTTGTTGTAAAAAGATAGCCTATCAAGTTTGTCTGATTTATCATCAGAATATTTTTCTATCATCAGAATATTTTTGGCCTATAATTAGAATATGACTGCTGTCCATTATGGAAAAGTAAAAATCGGTTTAAAGTTATAATAAATTATTTTTATATTCTAATCATAAGCGGCGCAATTTAATTTTAGGAGAGATTCTATTTATCTAATTTTCGTTTCGATATTATGTAATATAAAAATTTTAATTATTAAAATTTAGAATTTCTTTTTATTATTATATTTAACCTTTTTGAAATCAAGTTTCTTTCATTTTACACCGCTGTGTTTTAATTTATCTTACTGTTCGCCAAATGTTTACTCGATCGTTCGTCTGGCAACAGAAACGGTCAGTTCTGAAGCGGTCATACAGTGCTAAAAATACTATTATTATTTCTTCCATAATGGATTTTTTTGCTTAATTTAAATTATTAAATTAGAGATGTTCACTACTCCAACAAGATGATTAAGAACCTGGGCGTATCAAAATAAAAAGATAGAATTAAAAATGTTTTGCTAACAAAATTATACTATACTCTTTTCTGAAAATATGGATTCTAGTATAAAAAAATTCACAAAAATTCAATTAATAATTTGTACTATTCAATTTAGTAAATCACAAAATGGGATGACCCATAATTATAGACATAAAATTATTTCGTAACGTGATTATGTCTCTTGTAGAGATAAGAAGAAGTAGTGCTAATTTTCATTAACAATATTAATCGTTAATGTTAATTTAAATTAATGACTAATTTTGACGGTTAAATTTAATTCTCCTTTAATTCTTTAATTTATGACTAAGTTATGTACATAAATACTATACAACCAACAACAATAATTTGAATTGTAGAAATGTGTAATTTGATTGTTGTTAAAATATATTTATCAATAATATAAATATAATTTATCAATATTCTGTAATAAATATATTTATCAAGACACAAAAGAAATGTTCAACTTTTGTATCCTACTATTGTACTGAGCTTTTTTTTTTTTTCTCGTCAGCAGAAAATTAAATTTTCTAATTCAATATACTGGATGAAAATTACTAAAAAGCTCATTTTAATTTAATTTCTTTTCTTAAAAGTCTATACAAAAGAAATATTTTTAGAAAAGATTTGCTGTTAAAAAGTTTTTATATTTATAAAACGATTTTAAAAGTTCTTTAAAGAAAGATTAATAAAACAATTATGGGTTTGAATATATGAATATTTTTATAAAATATTAATAACCTTTTCCTAAATGCTTTTTTGAAAAGGTTGTAGTTTTAAGTTTATGCATATCAATCTTTTGATCCATCGAAAAAATCAATCTTTTGATTCATCGGTAATTTGTTGATCCATCTGTAAAATATATTATCGATTAAAACTAATACTCTGTTGATGGATTTTTTTTTTTATTTTGCTTAATGTTTCTTTAAATTGGTTTTAATTAAAATTCTTTATTTCAACAAGTTTTGATGATAAAAAAAATTTAATAAAAATTTCGAATTGGATTTAAGAAAAATATGAACAGTACATAATACCATATCTTATTATATTATATTATTTCAACACATTATATCTTTAAGCTATTAGAGCAATCTCATATACAAAATATTTACTAAAATATGTATCTGTAATTCAATCATGCAAAAGCAATTAAAAAATAAAATACAATAAATGGAATTGTTAGTAACTATCAAGCGTTAGAAATGTTTAATAAACACACTTTAAGTTTTCAATATACTAAAATTACGTGGAGTTCAAAAATATGCAAAAATATTCTCGCAATATGCAAATTTAATGACTCGACTTTCCGATGTCAAAGAATTTTTAACAGGCGTTAATATCAAATTCTTACTATAAGAAGAATTTAATCGACTGGTGTGAAGCTCCACCTAGCGCCGAGGTTGTGAAGTACTGTTCAAGAATTGTTGAAAATAACTTTCTAAAAACCCTTCACTATTCAAGGAGTTGAAAAAAAAAAAAAAAAAAGTTGCCGTCTCCTAATGCCATCTAGCGCCGACGTCGAATACCAGTGTTGAAAGTGACCAATAATTTTTCGTTTCGTCAATTTAATTGGTCCTAATTGTACCGAATTTAAACTTAACTTTAAATTCTTTTTATTTTATATCTTACTTTTATTTATTTTTAGTATTTATATATATATATATATTTTTTTTTTTTTTTTTGTGTACCACATTAATTTAATTTTTAGAAACTTTATCTTTTATTTTTGATACTAACCTTAAAGCAGCCAATTAGAACTCTAAACATATTTATGAATTAAGAGAGGAGGTTTAAGGGGTATTTCCCCCTGTTGGTACTCCGTAATCGGTACACCAGTTGCCAGTCAATTGAAATTGGCCGCTAATTCTCTTCAACACAGTAAAATTAACATTTACGTTAATATTTGCATATTCTTGTCTCTTATTCTTTTGGGAATTGAATTTGTCGCTACTCCAAATATGGATGCAGTACTTTCCAATGGTTTAGTTTACTGAATATCATGCCTAATATCATTTTGCCATCCCACAAAAATGTTACTTTTCGTCTACCAGATCTTTTATAATCTTATTTTCGACTTTCTTACCAAATTCTTTAAATAATTCTCAAAGATTACTTTAAAATTTTGGAAAGGCCTTTCCGATATTATCTATTACAGCATTTTTGTCTAGAATCCAAGAAATTCTAATTTAAAATTTTGACAATCTATTTACCTTGAAATTTCTTGGATTCTAGATAGTTCGACAAAATTATAAAACGCATTCTTCAATTATAAAAAAGGTAAAAGTCAGACAGTGCTTATTTAAAGAAATTTGTAGCAACTAATTAGCTGAGAAAATACTGATTTAATAAAAGACCAGGCAACAATTGAAAATATTTTTCAATTTTAATTCAGACAATGCCTATATTTATAAGTATGACAAATTGTTTTGCAACTTTCTGACTTTTATTATTTTTTTTTAATTATTTCTTCGGGGCTTTTAGGATAAATTCGAATAAATGAAGGAAAATCAACAAATTGAATCATTGCTTCGAATACATAGATCGTACTTTAGCTTGAAATGCAATTTTTGAGCTGTATCTATCTTTTAGGGTGTTTAATCCATTCATATTTCTTAAGAAGATGGACAGTACTTTAGTTTGAAATGCAATTTTCATCTGTATCCCTCTTTTAGAACCCATTTCAAGAATCAAAAGAAAGACTTTATTGTATCCTAACTTAGTTTTAAGAAGCTTAAAAATCGTTTAATTCAGTGTGATTTCGATACTACATCAGAAAGACCAATGTTACAAGGCATAAGAATATTAGAGAAAATTATTTTATTAATTCGTAGCATTTGAAATAGTAAATCGATCTCTTCACTTACTATCAAAACAATTCATTTTTACTAGCTAGATTCATTTTAACAATTCATTTTTACATTAGTATGCTGCAGTTATTAGAGTTACAGAAAAACAATGCATGAATCGTCTGTTTCTCTTCATTGGCTTCGTTTCTTTGTGCAAAAGAATTGTTGAAAAATCTTCTTCACAAGTTATTACAAAGGCAACATTACAACATTTTTCCAAAAGAATTACAAAAGGTTATTGAATAAAATAATTATAAACAATGAGTCTTTTATTACAGAGTTTTTAATAATATATTACGTATCAAAAAATTTCACAATATGTTATCGATGAAATCAGTGCTTTGAAATACATTATGCATTGATGAAATATCAAATCCCAACAAAAAAGAAGAATCGAGCTAAGTCAACTCAAACTAATGGAACATATTTGAAAGATGTTGTAAACAGATGTGGAACTAGTAGCACTCATCTGTAGAGCTTCGTTGAAAATGCGCTTATAGAAACTCATTGAAAATGCAAATCGGATTTACCTTTCTATACGCGTAGAATATTACACTTCGTGAATAATTGCGTTGAGTTCGCTACGAGTAAAGGAGACCACCTGTGATATGAATATAGCCAATTAACCACTTTTGGAAGGCGTCAGGTAAAATGACTTAGGAAAGGTGAGTTTTCGACAAATTGAGGAAAATATGAGATGAGATGTTTCAAATGCGATTAATATTTCATAGGAACAGGTCAGATTTTAATAATAGATAAATAAATGGAAACAATTTAATTAACAGTTTCATATACGTTCATAAATTGATCCTTTTTCTGCATAACTTCTATTTAACTGTAAACGCTTTTAATAATATGTGGCAAACTATCTGTACATAGTCTATCCAGTTCATCACAAGATGACTGAAATTTAACTGTGGGTAAGAAATTGAGAAAATTCACATTTTCAGATAAAAAAAAAAGAGATGGACGTCATTAAGTGCTAAGTGAAGTGGATGATCAAACAATTGAGCCATTTTTTTTTTAAAGTGGTTTAAACACGTTTTTAACAAAAAAAATTTATGATAAAAATGAATGCAATCTGCTATGAGCTTAAACAGTTCATAAAAATCCTTCAAAATTTTGTCATTATAAATTTACGTATTTAACGAAATTACAAACATAATTACTTTGAAACTGGTGTAAATCTACTTTCCGCAAAAGCATAATATTTAGTTCAAAAATTACACTACAAAATTTTTCTATTTAATTTTTATATGTTTGGCGACATTGTTAATGATATAAAAATTTTCTTTGGTTCACTGGAATTTTTGCTGTGCTATTTGAAATTCGAAACTAACAAATAGCCCACCTGAAAAGGGGAATAACAACGCATTTGAAAAATGATTGTACTTCGTTGATTCGTCTATTCATGAAAATACAGCTTCATTTATAATCAACATAATTCCATCAACTCTGTTAAATTGATTATTAAATAGCAATTTATATTTTAGGCGTTATATGCTGCGTTTTTTATTGTTTCCAAATTTCCGTAGATTACTTCTTCAGTATAATAATGAACAGAAGGATAAGAATCAGATAAGAATTTAGTATAAGAATTATGGTACCTTGTGTTGTTTATAAATAATTGTTCTGGGGGCAAGGACAGACATAAGCTGGTGAACATCCTCATAAAATTGCCGCTGTTGACAATAGATAAGTTTTGCCGCTACCTTTCTGATTTAGGAAAGTATTTCTTAAGATAGCACAATTCTCATTTGTTTCAAACATGCCTGTATACAAGATGTATCAAAAGTTTGGATGCAAACGTAAAGCGCGATTAAAAAATATCTACTGAGCGGAGGAGCATACAGTTTGCAAACTATTCTTCACTGTGTTACAAGATGCACTGACTGCACCTTTAGATTTTGTACGAAAAGAAATTAGTTCAAAATCTCCGATAGGTGGCATTGCTGCAGATAATTCCATCCATATGCATATAATTCCATAGAAATGCATTTCACTCACACGACATAAAGTTCTGTTATAAAAACATTAATGAATCATGCATGTAAATTTTTAATATGCATGATGTTAATGTGCTTTAAAAAGGCTCATATTCGTGGCGTATGCAAATTTCTTGTTTGGCATCGTATGACGTGATTCAAGCATGCCTTTAACTACACTTTGAACAGACCTATATTGACACTATGAAGTGTATCCGTATAAAATATGTGTTTATATATATATATATATATATAATATATATATATATATATATATATATATATATATATATATATATATATATATATATATATATATATATATATATATATATGTGTGTGTGTGTTGTATATGAGTACATGTAAAATATGTGTACATATTTTTCATGAGTATATATAATATGTGTATATGTTCAGCAAATGATTCCAGAAAAGCAACCAAAACGCGAAGCAATTGTAAGGTGGGTCTTATCGAAAATGGAGGTAGCGTTTAATGAACTCTTGGTTATTTTGCATTTTATGGAAGGAAGAGGCACATTTCTTGCTAGATGAGAAAGTTAATTCTCAAAATTGCTGTATTTCCCGCAACCCTCATGAGTTCGCTGAATTTTCTCTGCAATTAGAAAAGTCATTGTGTATTGTGGTTACGGTATTGTTCATGAAAGAGATTATCAGGTTACACATAATATAATTTCTACTCTATTAATTGGGGGCTACCTCAAATCGTGGATCTATAAATTACATTTCCAGTCATTACCAGTATTGAAAGCATACAACAGGGATTAACTGCCATTCCCATTCACATGCTGCATCTAGCGTAATGCTCTGACTGCACTCAGTATTATATGTGGTGATGGACAAAAATTGGAACTATAAATTATCATGAAATAAATGTCAACTATTACTTCTCTTTTTTATGCCTTTCTGAAGCAGCACCAATTCCCTCTTTCATCCATATTTTGTACATTTTTTTTATCATGCAAATCCCATACCCATGTGAATATTAATCTAGAAATCTTGGGCTGTCTGACTGTAGTTGATTTTTATAGCATTTTACTTTTGCACCGAACTTTTGTATCAACCTATAAATTATATCTTGCTTATATATATATTCCCCATACTGCATCAGGAATCCAACCATCTCCCCGAAAATGTTAATTTGTTGGATGATCACCTTACTCGTTATCCGTGGAAAAAAACATCGAGCATTATTCGGCATCATCTTCATGCTCATCTATAAATCTTAATTACTAAATAACTTAGATTAATACTCTCGAAATTCCATATTCTATAGCGACGCCTGATTACACTATCATGATATACGTATGCACTTTTCGCAAACCTGCATTGAGAATTGTGTGAGAACAGAGGATACTGATGTAAATAAATTTCATCTTGGTAGAACATTGCACATGTACTATTTAGCAACTTTCCAATTAATATTAAATTTGTAAATCATATAGAAAAATATACTAAGTGAATTTTATTTCAGCACTTAAGGATCTCAAATGTGTTTGACAACATATTAAGTACAACATATTGGATACTTTAATAGATTTTATAAAAATTTAAAACCAAAAGCTAAAAATCGATTATGAAATTTTCTTTTTTTAATTTTTTTTTTTCCAAGTGACTTTCATTGCACACTAGATTCAATTCTCAAAAATGATATTAAAAATACAAAAAGCAGTTATAATAGTCTCGTACGTGTTCTTTGTTTGATACTTTATTTTTATATAAAATTGTAATAATATTTTTTAAAAAATAAACTTAAAAATAAATTGTAATAAACCTAATTTTTTTTTTTTTTTTAATTTTCTTATAAAATTTACCTTTTAGGAAAAGCAATACACAGACTATCTTGTGCATTAAATTAATACATAAGTTTGAAAGCAATGTTTAGTTAAGGTGTGTCACAAATTTCAAATTTCTAAGTGTATTAGTTTTTAAAATATCTTGCGCGCAAGTTCAAAATATACAAAATGTGAAAAAAAGCTTTTAAAGATAAAATTTCAACAGAAGCATACACAAATAAACCTGAGGTTTTTAAAAGGCTCCAAAAGCCTAAGTTTATCCTTCCTTCATAAGAAGGATTTCATATTCAACTTATTTTTTTTCTTCTTTAGCTCTGCGGGCTTCAAATGATGTTGCTTTTTT
The DNA here is from genome assembly GCA_021605095.1 of Caerostris extrusa. NCBI lineage: Eukaryota > Metazoa > Arthropoda > Arachnida > Araneae > Araneidae > Caerostris > Caerostris extrusa. The sequence goes on along the minus strand of BPLR01008934.1, from coordinate 16,234 downwards.
CTCTTTTGCAGCAAAAGTAATACTTAATTTGTCTACTTTAAAACTGTTGAAAACAAGTTTCTTTTTCCTATTTTGAAATGTTGCATTTTTATCAAATAGCTTTGTACACCATCATTAAAAGCACGTTACTATATATATATGTACACATAGCAATTTGTACAAATGCATACCGCAATCAAATGTTTTGACAATATTTCAAGTTATCGAGTTTATCAATTCATTCGGCTTTTCTATATCTAAAACACTTTTTTAGACTTGCTAATTCTTTGATTGATAATTTTTTCAAACAATAGCTTTATGATATCCCTGATAGTTTTTAGCAATAACTATTTTCGTTTTGTTTTTGATTAGAAACACTGCTGTGTAATACATCCAAGTATACATCCAAGTATTAAATGCATCCAAGGTCTGTGATTACTTTGGGGAAAACCAAGCGCATTCGTTCATAATCTTTACTGCACGTATGAGCCCATATAGTTTTATGCATATCAATAATATTATGACAATTACCACATATGGCATTTCCATAACAAGATATGAATTTATGGATTAAACCGTCTATCAATCCTCCTTTGCCATCTACAATTATACCTTCTATCAGACAGCTTCTTTCGTCCCAGATGGCTTTTTAATTTTTAATATTGTTCTCATTATTTTCTAAATGATAATAATACAATCCACTTTTGATGGGGTTAATCCAATCTATAAAATGCTTTTTCAGGAAGAGTGCGCAATGTTTTATAATCACCAGTATATTAAAATATTTGACACCATACAATATCACAAATTTCTGGAAAATTCTAAGCATTTCACCCCCCCCTTTCATTTGATAAGAAGTCACATAATGGTTTCTTTTGTATATAAGTTATCTAATTAACCACTTTGTATACTCCGGTCGAAATTTGCCGCAGATTTTACAGAATACAGATATTATTTCTAAGTCGATGACATTTCCAGATTCTTCCTTAATTAAGATGCATATTCCCAGTGTGTCCTTGTTTTCCAGGGTGCTCCACTGAGTCAAAAGACGGTGTTAGAATTTTACTAATTTCATTTTCAGCTGATCTTCCCATACTCTCTGCCAAACTTGTTTCATGACAGATGCAAGCTTTTTCATTGATCATATCATAAGATGGATTGGACGTATTGGACGCGGTAAGCTCATCAGCATGCAAAATGCTTTTAATGCATTGTAGCATTGTCGTATACAATGCATTTGCAAACACTGACTTCCTATTGAACCATTTTCACAACTGTAAAATGTGCTCACAGTTACATTTGCCACTGCACATTGAGAAAGCAAACCACTTTAGTTATTTGTGTAAACATTAGGGCAATGTCAACAATGCAACTTGAAAACTTGCATCAATCTTTAATATTGCTGTTCACAGATGAACGAGCAAATGACTGATTCTTACTCTTGGCACTTTTAACTGGGCATTTTACCATGAAAGAAGATTTATTTATTTTTAACACCAAACACTTTCTTTTTCTGCATATCACCTTGAACTCATTTCTTTCTAAGTTTTTTAACAGAAGCTAGTTTAGGTAATAAAAGATTCATTGCAAAAACAACATTTTCCACAAAAAAAATTGAAAATAGGAGTACAAAAACATATTAAACTTTTTGCTATTTAAATCAAACATAAACATAACTGCATAAAGCATAAAGTTTTAAACTAACTGTTCGAGTCCTTCTCACTGCTACACAACTAAAAATAAATCATAGGACTTTATTGAAAACTAAAAGTTTTATAATTAAGTTGAAAGTGAAACTATATCATGATTTATAGCGACTACTATAAGCGATGCTTACAAAAGTTCAGCATTGAAAATACTGAATTTTTGCATGGATGTTTGTAGTGGTTTGGAATCCACTTTAAACCGTAGGTCCCGGCCTAACACGATCGTAGAGCGTTGTGGAGAGTGACATATTAAAAAATAAGGAAAAACTAACTGTTCATATATATAGTGATTAGGGGGATTATAGTCCTTGTTGCTTCACATCCCCATATACCACTTCATTCATCATCAACTGAATTTTTGTAAACATTGCTTTGCATTTTTTAAATATCGTTGGAAGTGTTTGGAATACAGTTAAAAATTACCTATTTAAATGTTCCGCAAAAAACTAGAATATTACATTATATATATATTTCAAAGACGCGAAAATTTTCAAGTTCAACACCTTTGAGATCCCTTAAAGATTATTATGGTTTTTAAGGTTTATTTCGCATCAGTGTAGTATTTATTAGTCAATGTATATTTTAGATGTATTGATACCCGCGTTTAAGTGATATTATTTTTGTCATGGTAAGAAACTCGTTCACTTTTAAATTGAAGCTATGAAATTTATGCATAATTGCTAATTAAAATTTAAACAATATATTAGAATATTATTCTACGTTCTTCTGGTGTTTGTGATGGTTCGGAATTCAGTACAACTGTTCAGTTTTCATATCAAAATTCCACATTTTTATGCATTAAATATTTGCAGATAAAATACTTCGTTGCCAGACGCAAGTTCAAAGAAGCCCTAAAGCCTTATGATGTCAAAGATGTGATAGAACAGTACTCGGCTGGTCACGTGGATCTTTTGAGCCGGGTCAAAAACTTACAGTGCAGGTAGCAAAAGAAATTTTTGTTGCGAATTCATTGACTTCAATGTTTTGTAAACATTTAATTATGCTGTTCCTTTTCAGTTGTATAATGTTAATTGCTTTTATCCTGTTTTAATTGTCAATGTTTCATAAATCATTAAATTATTTCGGAAAATATAAATGGTATTTCGATCTCTAAATAAGGAACTATTAAAATAAATCAAATGTAATTACTCAAAAAATATTGCTGAATTCTCAATGAAGAGAAATTAAATTTATATTCCTCAAAATCTTTTAATTTTTCATGGAAACATTTTATTAATATTCAATATTAAAAGAAATTTTGTATTATTTTCCTTCTAATTTGTTATAAAGTGTACTTTTAATGGTAATATATCTACTATTATAAGAATATGTTGAAATCAATTGATTTTTTCCTCATCAAATTTTATGAAAAACACTATTTTATACTTTTATAATATCGGTTCTATACTTTTATAACATTGATTATATACTTTTATAATATTTTCATTAGATTCCAAAATGACTTTATTGTTGGATAAAAGTTCTTAAAAATAAAATTTTGTGGTAAAGTATTTTTAATAAAGTCGGTTCAAAAATTTAATTACATTCAGTCAAATATATTTAAAATTTAATTGCATTAACTATTTACAAGTCATTCGTTATTTTATTAATTAATTAAATTTAAATAGTTATTTAAATATTGCAAAATAATATTTGTTAAAAGTAGCTTATAATCTTATATGAAGAATGTTGCCATTAAAATCATTTTTCAAAATGTTATATTGTTGTGAAATATAACTTTTAAACGATTCTCAATAAATAATAATAAAAAATCGAAGAGGCTGAAACTTCTCCTGTGCAAAACTATTTCAAAAATATCACTAAGTTTACTTTTTTCTTTGGACTAGACCAATTATTTTCTTTACTTTTAAATAAAAGCTATATAATTATGGTGAATTATTTCAACTTATGGTTAATATTTCTTTTTCAGGTTAGATACAATATTAGGTAAAGCTGGGTCCAAATCCATAGATGTATATGAATCGAAAATTAGCTTAGCCTCAAGAATAGTTAAAAGTAGAACGAACTGTAAGTGTCAAAATCTTTCGTACCTCTTTCTAAGCATGGATAAATATATTTCATGGCCGTTTGTTCACAACTATTCTTTTATGTAACATAGTTCTATACACTGAGTATGATTTTCAGCAATGTGGTTTTTAACAAAATTATTGCAATCTCTAGAAAAAGACTTAACCTTTTCTTTTTAACAGATTTTGTAACTTACTCATGTTTTAATTTAGATATTTAGAATTTTAAATTAAGAATATGTGTTCATATCAAACACTTTATCATTAGTTTTCAGCAACTTTAATGTCAATTTAAAAATCCACGAAAAGCATGAAGGAAGAAAGATTACTGTATCGAAAAAGTTTAAATAGTACTATCGTACTGAAACAAAGGAAATTCTAGCAATAAAAATTATTCCATCCTAATAAAGTCAGTATTAAAAACTACGTTTTAGCACTAACTTTTAGTTTATTATTATAAAATATAACTGGAAAAAGCTAAAAATATAACTATAAAATATAAGCTGGTTCTTGAAGCTCATTACTTCTATTATAAAAGATTTCTTTTCTCGACCACATTTGCGTGTCTTAGTGAAAATACATAATTATATGGACAGATTAAAAATTACAAAATTTTTAAATTATATTAAACTAATTTGCTAAATACAGAAACAAAAATAATTTTAAAAATTGAAGCAGTAGATCCATTATAATTATTATGTGATTTTAGATACTTTTAAGTATATAAATTTGTTCAGGCATCTGCAAAAGCTACATCTATCCATTCAAAAACTTTGCTATTGGTCGTATCTACTATAAATTGTAATATAAGAACCCATTAGGTTGACGTCTCATATTGTTTCTCGTTAACGTATTCTGTGGATATGAGATATTTCAAAAGTTAGTGTTAATTACCAAAAACGTTTAAATGATCAAAAACTTTTTCCACATATTAGAATGTGTCTCAAACCATTCACTAAGTCCAGTTAATCTCCAATTTCATTTCAATTTGTAGCCATCATTCATATTGTACCTTAACAGTGTAATCATTTGATAAAATATTCAAAATATAGTGTTTGCATGCTTACAAAACAAAAAACGGTCAGCCAGTTTTATATCTTCAAAATACTAAAGAGGATTTATTATTATATATAATAATGGAAATAAGATGAAAATTGCCTTTACTTTTGGGGTTATGGACTGAAGTAAACACTTTGGTTTGTTTCTTATGAAATAAAAAAAATTTCTATAAAATATGTATCTGCCGTTATTAAGTAAAATAAAAATGTTATATATCAATTTATTGCTTATTCTTTGCTCTGCCTAATTATATATTTTATCATTTTCGAAATTTGTGAGAAAACCTTAAAAAAAATGAAACGTGGAACCCCATAAAATATGGATTATTTTTCTGTATGCATATAAACTTGGATATTCTAATGAAATTTATATAAAAATATAAAATGAAATTTGAAAATCTTCTTTTGCACTGATGTCCTGGTGGCAAAAGTTAAAAGGCAACCCTACAATAACTGTTTAAGCGCTTGCTGTTTATCCTGGAGTAGGTATAGCAACAGTTTAGAGACATCTTGCAGCTCTTGAGAAGTTGAAGAAACTTGAAAAATGGATTCCACACGAGTTGACAGATAAACAGAAATTGAAATGCTTGTAGAGTTTTTGACCACCATTCAGCATTCTTCGCAGAAATTGTTCCTTTTCGGATTGTATCATTACTTGTGGTTAAAATATACTGTATGATTCTGATATACTGTTAGATACTGTATGATCATATATGCTCAGCGAAACGGTTGTATGCTTATATTTAAAAAGCTTAAATACACATTCTGAACACGTTTTTTTATATCCAAAGAAATGTTAATATTTTGGTGATATCAAAGAGGGTTATCCATTCGTGCTTCCCATGAATAGGTCAAACACTTAATGCACAATATTGCTATCAACAAATTGATATTGTGTATTAAAAATTGTTGTCATCAGAACCAGTGTTGCTGAATTCAAAAAGGCATTCTTCTTCTTCATGATAACACAGGACTCCACAAGTCACTCACCAAAAATTAAATAAGTTGATATTTGAGGTTTTACCTCATCCACCCTATTCACCAGATTCGTTTCCTACTGAGATATTTTTCAAATATTTGAAATAATTTTTATTGAATAAATACTTTTCAAATTACTAAGTTGCCAAAACAGCCTTTACTGAATTCATTTATTCAAATTCAAAGGTGTTCTTTGAAGCTAGTATAAAAATGCGTTGCAATACATGGCAAAAGAGCGTTGATGTAAATGCAGCATATTTTGAATAAATTTGTTCAAGCAATTTTTGTTTGCAACCTTTAAAAATTTGTGTACTCAAAAGTTTATTTCATATGGAACAACTTATTAATTTTCTATGTTTTTTTATTTTAATTTATTTTATTTTTTTTTTTTTTTCCGGACTTTTTGCTCGTCTACTTGTGTAACCTACTTGATAGCAAATTTAATCAAAAATGGAAAAGCAAGTTCTTACAGGAAATAAAATATTTCTGTAACAAACAAGTTGGATAGCAGTAAGATGCAATGTATAGGTAAACTTAAAAGTATTACCCGGTTATAAACTATTGTATTAGTAATATATTGCTTAATATTAATCATAAAAAAGAATTTCTCATATTTGAACTTAAAAATTATACTCTCGTATTGTCTTCAGTCATCAAGTATATATATATATATAATTCACAAGTGTATATGCACTCAAGAGCCAAAACATTATGACCACCCCTACATTTTTGCAATGAACTCGCCTGGATGACGTAGAAGGCACGTGATCAGGTGGAAGTGGTATTTAACTGCTGCTGGAGAGTCTGAAGAATCATTCTTTCACTTACTTCTGTGTGATGGGAAAGGCTGCGGATCTAAGCGACTTTGACAGAGGGCAGATTGTAATGGCTCGAAGGCTGGGAACAAGTATTTCGAAACTGCACGACTCGTGGGTTGTTCGCGATCTACAGTTGTTAGTACTTATGCAAAGTGGATGAATGACGATGAAACCAGCAGTAGACGACATGGTGTTGGACGTCCACACGCTATCAAAGAAAAAGGTCGTCGGAGATTGTCTCGCATGGTGAAGCAAAACCGGAGCCAGACAGTGGCTCAGCTGACAGCTCAATACAATGCAGGGCCAAGTAGAATAGTATCGGAGCACACTGTTCAGCGGACACTGTTGGATATGGAGCTACGTCCCACTCGTGTGCCTTTGCTGACCAAGCGTCATCGCCAACTGCGCCTGCGCTGGGCCGGATCATCGTGACTGGTCCATGGATTAGTGGAAGAGAGTTGCCTGGTCAGGTGAATCACGGTTTGCCATTCATCAAGCCGATGGCCGTGTCAGGATACGCCGTCTTCCAAGCGAACAGTTGCTCTCTCAATGTACAGTAGGTCATACACAGGCCGGTGGTGGCAGTATTATGCTTTGGGGGCGTTCTCTTGAGCGTCTCTGGGACCCGTGGTTAAGGTAGAGCAGACCATGAATGCTACAGGGAGCAGACCATGAATGCTACAGGGTATCTGAACATCATTGCGGACCAGTTGCACCCTTACATGGCCTCTGTTTTTCTAGCTGGAAATGGAATGTTCCAACAGGACAACGCCCCTTGTTACAAGGCTAAAATTGTGTTCGAGTGGTTCCAGGAACATGATGCTGAATTCCAGTTAATGTCCTGGCCGCCTAACTCACCGGATCTCAATCCGATAGAGCACTTTTAGGATGTCCTGGGACGGCAGCTCAGAGTTCAAAGACCACCAATTCGCAATATCTCGATTTGCATGACCGCTGCTTAAACATCTGGTACAATCTGTCTCCGGCCATCTACCAAGGACTTGTGGCCTCCATGCCAAGGCGGGTTGAAGCTGTGTTGCGCGCCAAAGGTGAGAGCCAACTCGTTATTGACAGGTGGTCATAATGTTTTGGCTTTTGAGTGTATAATAATTCAAGCAATCACAAGTATATATATATATATACAACATTCAATTTTAGCATTCTACATTTCTCCAACAATTCCAGGGAATACAACATTTATTTTTAAAAATAAATGTTGAATTATGTATATATGTTTGTAACAGAGTTGCATTTTATTAATGGACAAATAAAGAATTCAACATTTTCTGGGAAAAAAACAATACAAAATTACAAACAGAAGATACTTTTTTTTCTATTAATTTTTTTTTTTTTTTTCATTTTTATTAATCATATAAAATTGTGGATCTAACAGAACATTTTTAAAAATTATTTTAATTAGTTAAAAATATGTTTAGGGTATTATGCTAATTCTTTCATTAATTAAAAAATTGATAACATGAAATGAACATTTGTAACGATTGTATAGCGGTATTATTTACTTAAATTATACATGAAGAAAATTAGAAAATTTATAACACTGTTTAAAACAAAGGGTATTTCATGATGTAGCAGTTTACATTTTTTTTTTTCCTTAAATCGTGTCTAAACTTGCATGAGATAAGAGAACTTGCAGACTTGCACATCATTTACTATTCTTCAAAGAAATTGTTCATTTTCGTACTGCATTAGTTGTGGTTAAAAAGTGGATAATGTATGATCATAAATTCTTATTATAGAAATGGCTGTATGCTTATGAAAAGCCTAAATACACATTCAGAGCAAATTTTTATATCCAAAGAAGTGGTGGGAGATCAAAGAGGGGGTTATACATTATAGTTTTCAAGGAATAGGTCGACAAATAATGCATACTATTGCTGTCAAAAATTGATATTGTGCATCAGAAATTGTTACCATCGGAACCAGTGTTGCTGAATTCCAAAGGCATTATTCTTCTCCATGATAACACAGGAACACACATGTCACAAGTCACTCACCGAAAATTGAATGAATTGAAATTTGAAGTTCTGCCTCATCCACCCTATTCACCAGTTCCGTTTCCTACTGAGATCTTTTTCAATTATTTGAAATAATTTTTGATGAATCAATGCTTTGTCAATTATTAATCTACCAAAACAGTCTTTACTGAATTCATTTATTCAATTTCAAAGGTGTTCTTTAAAGCTAGTATAAAAATGTGTTGTTGCAATACATGACAGAACATTGATGTAAATGGAGCATATTTAAATAAATTTGTTCAACTAATTTTTGTTTGCAACCTTTAAAAATTTCTGTACTCAAAAGTTCATTTCATATGGAACAACATATTAATTTTCTATGGTTTTTTTATTATTATTTATTTTCTTTTTCTTGACTTTTGCTTGTATACTTGTGTAACCTACTTGATAATAAAAGTAATCAAAAAAAGGAAAAGCAAAACTCTTACAGGAAATAAAATATTTCTGTAACACAAGGTGGATAGCAATAAGATGCAATGTATAGATAAAGTTAAAAAAATATGACCCAGTTATAAACTATTGTGTTAGTAACATATTGCATAATCATACAAAATGATGTAACGAAACATTCTTCTTCTGGTTAAAAATATGTTTAATATTTCTTCGGGGGTTATGCTAATTCTTTCATTATTGATATTTGAAATTAATTGATATTTGATATTAAGAATTGATATTTGAAGTTGTAACTATTGTAGAAAGGTATTATTTTTTTTAAATTAAACATGAAAAAAATTTGAAAAATTATAACACTGTTTAAAACAAGGGTATTCCATTATGTAGCAGTTTACATTTTTTCCCTTAAGTCGTGTCTAAACTTGCATGAAAATAAGAGAACGCTGATGTATGAAAAATGATAATCACACAAAACGTCACTATTTATTTATGAATTTATTCCATTCCCTATTATTTCATCTCTATTTAATTCTATTCAAATATCCTCCAAACTACTTTGCAAACTGCACATTAATCATTATGTGCTGGCGTTGTCCACCTCCTTACGAATTGAATCCCCACCGGGGAGTGACAGTTGAAAAGATTATGAATGATTTTCGTTCGTTTAGGGTGGTTTTATGCGCTAAAAGATGGTTGATTGTTTTGATTGCTTACATTATAAAAGTGCTCATCTTTTCTGAAAGTAATGTCAAAGAATTTATTTTGACAAATTTTTATATTTTTATGTACATGTTAAATTATTGACAATACTTTTATAATAAACATTTGATACATGGTGCATATTTTCCTTCTATTTCGTAAATCAAAATTCCAGTAGAAACAACTTGGTAATATTCAATATAATTTTATATTTTGATTCTCTCATCCTACGGAAATCAGTCATTCAAAAAAAGACAAAAACGAAACCAACATGAAGTACTCAATAATTTAAAGTTAGTTGTATCCACGAATTAATGTTAAAAACAATAAAACTGTTTAATTATTAAAAAATTAAGATTGCTTTTAATGACTGAATTTCAACTGTTTTTTAAGAATTTTTCTTCGACTAAAAGCAATTTAGTTTGAAAACAGTTAAAAAATCAAAATTTACTCTGATTAAAATTGATCCTTCCCTATATTTTTGGTTAGAATAGAATTTTAGAAGTTTCCTATTGTTTACATTGTAACATTTTTAGTAGGTAAAATCATTTTGTATCATCCAAGTGAGATTATTGAAATAAAAATTTAAGTGGTATATATGAATTCATGTTAACACTGCATGTTGCTAGAATTGTACAAACCATACCCTTTTGTTGACCCATTTTTTGTGTGTTTGATGATGTAAGCTCTGTTTTACGAACTATCATGCATGTATACTTTAACTGTTATTTAGTTTTGTTTTATGTTGTATCAATATTTGTTTCACTTAATCTCAGGTCAATGAACATAAAGTGAAAATTATTAATTTTGTACACCAATGCACTGTATTAGTTGCAATAAAATTACAATCAAAGCGGGTTAATGCCTGGAATCTTCCTTTTCTTCATTCATAGGTAGAAGACATCGAAAGCAAAGTGGACCAACTTGTTGAAATGTTCCTGGAGGACAGACACCGCATGTCAAATCTCATGTCTTCATTTACCACTTCTTCACCTCCACCACCACCACCACAAACGCCTACCTCGGTGCCTGTCTCCGCTCCTCCTCCAGGCTCCGCCCACAACAGCAAGCCCTCTCTCACCAACAACTGCAGAAGAGTCCCAAGTCCATCCTGGTGGACAACAAGCAGTACAGCGAGCCTACAACACCTGTCGCAAAGAGCTTCGACCGCACCATCCACCGCGGAAACTCCGACCTCAGCCAGCGCTGCAACCTCCACAAAAAAGAAGCGGGTCACAGTCAGACACTCTCTCGAGGGAGGGACTGCTCAGCCCACACTTCTGGCAACGCCCAGAATTGAAAATAGACCACGCCCATAACGCCATATCCCGTTCGGCCGACTCGGTGGATCCAGCTTCCTCTGAGACAGCCAGCACACTGGGCAGAGCTGGACAGTCTTGAGACCAGTGACGCTGATCTGTTCCAGGAAGAGGAAGGGGGACCCAGAGGATCCGGCGAGACTCGGACACAGAAGTTAGCACTGTGACGGTGGTCATGAAGGAGACCGCATCGCTCTTGAGGCCTTCCTTACAGAACCTTTCGACATAGAAGGGGACAAAGCGCACCCTTCTTCTCGCAGAGACTGTTTTATTTTTTTTTCCGCTTCCATCTTTTATTTTGTACTTATTTATTTTGTTTCTCTTCTTTATCTCAATCATTTGTTTCCATTTTTGTGGTTTTTGCGACGACATATGTTTATTGTGTATATAAGTGCATTTTTTCATGTGATAGTCCTTCAATTATATGAATTCATCTCCTCATTGAGAGCTTTCTGTTTTTGTTCACAATTCATTTCACATTCATTTTTCAATCTTTCATGAACCTTTGATATATTCTTGACATACACAAACAATTTATGATCACATTTTCTTCCAAAGTAGAATATAATAGCGATAATCTTCATTCTGTAGAACCCCAAACTGGGGTTGCGTATGTTAATGGACATAGGTAGTCAAGATATATTAGCCTTTTGTTGGTAACTGAAAGATTAGAGTTTCTGCAGATGACTAAATTTATTTCTGAGATTTATCAATGTGATAAAGATAATGTAATTTACTGTCCAGAATTACTCCAAAGATACTTTGCTTTGCTGACCATGTAATGAATTGATTATAAATTGGGATATCTGGAGGAGTATCTTTAAAATTGGGTCGTGTATTATATATATATATAATATACGATCTTTAGCGAATGAATAGTACTTATTCAATTGTATTTTTGTTGATTTGGTTTTTCCAAGTAGCAAATTTTCAAAATCAGATAGCTAATTCTGTAGGTTTTTGGGGAAGAAATTAAGTTTTCGATTTTAAAGGAAAATTGTAGTCTCGCCGGCATACAGATTGATTGTGATAATGTGAATACAATATATGTGATTGCAATATGTCATTCATATAAACTTTGAATTACAATATTACAATTCTAAAATTTTTGTAAATACATGATTTATTTGATTCCAGATGATAGTATGCCTTTATAGTTAAGTTTATTGAAAAGAAACTCGTTTTCATCAAAACTTAGATTAAATTATCAACAAAACAGCATTGTGTAATAAATTTAATTTAATTTAATTTATTGAATTAAATAAAATTTATTCATTGTACAAATTGCTTATAGTAGGGCATATCTATAGAGCATATAGCAACTTTTAAGTTTTGCCGGTAGGTACAAGAACAAACAAATGTTCCAACCTTAAGCAAGAAACATAAAGCTTGTCGATGAATGAATCAAGGCGATCTCAAATGCATTCATCAGTACTTACTACACTGCTAGTGTGACTTGTTCAACATGATCGCGATTCTCAAGAAACATTTCAAATTGAATATTCGAAACAATTAAAATTTAATTTAATTAATTTTTTTAACAATCTACTTTTAATTTTTTTAAACTTTCATTTCACTTTAAATGAAAGAAAATTTCTTATTCCTCACATAGATGGCGCCTGACTGGCAGAAATGGGATCCATTAGAATATGTTGTAAATTTTTTTTTGACTAGACACCAGAAAGAATAACTTCAAGAAAAATAAGTTGATCGTTTAGAATAATAAAGAATTAATTACATTGGAATACCTTATACTTAAAGTTTTTAATACTTATATATATATATATATATATATATATATATATATATATATATATATATATATATATATATATATATATAAGGAGAGAGAGAAAGAGATGTAATAAGGCTAGATATTAAGTTTTGTAACTGCTATTATATTAAAAAAAAAAATTTAAATCAGGAAATTTATTGAGCATTATTGTAAATAATACATTATTACGAAAATACCGGGTGTCTTAATATCAAATTTACAAGTCTTTCATTCCTTATTATAAGAGATCTTTTCAAGAATTTTAAGAAAAAAAAAAATTCCTTCTACATAATTTTTAAATAATCGTTAATTAATATTAAAATATATATATATATATATATACAATTCAAATACAAAAGGTTTCAACTTTTTCTTTTAAATTAACCTAACAATTACGGCCTTTAGTATAAGCAAATTTAAAAGATCTGCAAGTTTTCTTAGTCACTCGTAATTGAGAAAAAAACATAAATTATTAAAAAATTTTAATATTTTCGGTTAATTTTTATAAATATAAATTTTTATTGTTATAAGTATCTTTCGTATGCTTTAACCTAAAAAAAAAATACTACTCGCCCCGGTGGCTCGAACCACCAACCTTTCGGTTAACAGCCGAACGCGCTAGCCAATTGCGCCACGGAGGCTTCGGTAGAAAGAGTCTCAATAAGGAATAGTTCCTAATAGTAATGCTGCCATCTATCGGATTGTTTGATAACAAATATGTATAATGTGTAAAATGTAGTTAAATAAAATAATTAAATGTTTGTTTGTTTTTTTTACTATGAATGAAAAAAAAGTACAAAGGAATGAGAAATTTCAGTTCATAAAGGAAAGCATTTTTCTTTATTTCCGTGTATTATTTCACCACTTTTAAGTTGATAAAAGAATTGCCATAATTTTTAAGAAACAGAATATGTGTCCTGCTCTCACATCACCTTAGCAACGAAAAGGGAATTAAAGAGGCAACAGATTATCCTGACATATTTCAGTTTCATATATATATTAGATTCAAAGAAACTGTCAATTCAATGCAATATGAAATAATAAGGTGTTTCTATACTGGTGCCCAAGAGTTAAGCATGATTACTAATTATAAGATTAATGAATGGCATGTAAGTCGAAATGGCGAGAAACGTGATATACCATAATAAAACGATTAATAAATAAGAAAACAATGAAAAAGCACCATAATAATCACATTTATTATCCAAGGAAACAATTTGAAGAAAACGGGGCTTAAGCAAAATTCACACTTCAATGAAAAATAAATGCCTAAGGCATCAATTGCATTATAAATATCGATTTTTTAGATTTTTATGTAATGTTAAAGCTCTATCTTTTACCTTTCTATCCACATTTGAATATTGTTATCTTATATAGTACCGGGGTTAAAGCTATTTTAATATTATATGATAACAAATTAGTTAAAAAATCCGAAAGACCGTTTCTCAGTACTGAATGTGTGTGAAAATATACATCGTTAAAATACATAAAGCAAGTAATATAAAAAAAAATATATTAAAGTCAATTCCTACTTTTTTTCACTCTTTTGCAGAAAGTACTTTATAAATAATTTTCATTCATTTCTTAAATTTATCGGGCGCCATCTATTGGTAGATATATGCAACTGAAATCTAAAAAAAAAAAAAAAAAATTAATAAAATTAATGAATTAAATTTAATTACTGAATTAATATTTGAAAAACTTTATTAACAACAAGTGTCATCCACTAGAAGTTTAAAAAATGTATTTGAACTTGAGCGGAGGAATAAGAAGTATTTTATTAACGATTGGAAATTTGAACAAGATATATATAGGGAGAGTGTGAGCTAATGGAGGGAATTGGAAAAAAAATAATACATCGTTAAAATGCATTAAAAAATATCAAACGCTATTTTTGACAGGTATTGATTAGAATGTATACTTAAATAAAGAATTACATATAATTATTGAGCTTTTGCAATAATATTAAAATTGTATTTGGAAATATCTGTCATTTCTCTTTCTTTTTAATATTTGAGGGCAATATCTCACTTCACTTGTTGTTTACAATTTATTTGATGCTTTATTCTGTACTTTTCTTTTTAAAAACTGCAGTTAAATTATGTGTGCAGTCAACTTCTGTAGCCAACGATTTCCCATATGTATATCTGTCCCATTTGTATATTTGTGATATTCGGGGGCATCACTTTCTTTTATATCCTTTATTAAGTTTAAAATTTGAAATGGCAGTGAATTTTGAATTTTGAATTTTTTTTTTTTTTTTTTTTTTTAATCTTAGTAGAGTTTGCCCCTTGACACGTTTTATCCGATGTTTTTGTCTTCGAAATAACGTTTTATTTAGTACGGAAATGAAACTTTTAAATTGGATTATTTCACAAAATTTATTTTGTAACAGAATTTATCTCTTCGCAAAACTTATTTATATTCTTACAAATTTTTAATTTTTTTATTTTAAAGATCATTATATCAGTAAAGGTTTTTTTTTTATATATATATTTAATCAATTTTATACAATTTTTTTTTTAATTTTCCCTTTAGATTTACAAAAAATTTGTTTTGGTAAAGGAATTTATTTATTTATTTTTCTTTTTTACCAATTTATTTCTTTTATTTTAAAATAATTATTTCAGAAAAGATTTTTTTCTTTTTTTCTACAATTCGATTCCAACTTTTTTTCTGATTTTTCATTTGTTTTTATTTGGATTTTTCTATTTTAATTAAGAAATTTATTTTTTAATTTTATTATTTAATGATCTTGTACTTGCATAGACTCCATAGATATTATGTTTATGAATAGTTACAGAATAAAATTAACAAAATTCTTAAGTGAATGTTCAACCAGTACAAGTTGCTAAAATTATCCGTCTTCCGTTTCTCTGTTTTGTTAAATATTATCTACTAAAAACATATTTTGATAAGTGTTATTAGATTCGCAAAAATTTGTTTTATTTTTAACAAACTTCTCATTTTCTTATGTAAACAAAAAAAAATTTTAATTTATAATTTTGACAAAATTTAAATAGTTATACGAAACATTTTATGGAAATTATTATTTTTTTTCATTCTACAAAATTATTCGTGTTTCTTTTAATTTTAATTCATTTTTGTTAATGAAGAAAATACTTTTATATAACTCAGTTACTTATTCGTTTTTTTCATCCGAAAACTTACTATATTTTCGCTTTATGACAAATAATCTATTTTATTATAAATTTCTGAATAGTAATGAATAGTATTTATTAAAAATCATTTCATACCAATATACTTTTAAGATAACACTATAAATCTTTTGATAAATAATCAAAAAAATTTATAGAACTGAGTTTGTCCAATAAAAAAAATTTCTGCTGCAATAACAATACATTCAGAAAAACTGTATATATTGTTTAAATTCGGTTCAAAAATTCGTCGGTGTTTCGTAAATTTGCTTTTAAACTACATGATTAA
>BPLR01008933.1:0-28201 GCA_021605095.1 Caerostris extrusa | reverse complement strand
CCCCCAAAAGCAAGCAGTAAAATGATTTCGAGAAGCATTGAGCAAAGAACCCCGTCAATCGAGTACTGGAGAATAAACGGAGCGGAAAATAGCCTCACCCTCTCCGCTGTTAGGTTTCATCAAGGCACGGATGGAATTAGAGGAATCCTTCTTCAGGTACGGCATTCCGATTAAAATTTCCACACGATTGCTGTGGCACGCAAGAAAGGTGAGGGTGGCTCGAGAACATTTATGTTCAGCGGATTATTCCGTCCTGAGGTTGATTGGAGATGTCTATTGGTATATTGCGTATAAGCAATTAGTAGTGAAGTTGAAGAAATGTACCGCTGGGCTGTACTGGCATGAAGGATACAATTAGAGAATAATGTCTTCGAGCTTATAATTTATGCATGATTTTGTGGCAAGCAAGAAAGTGATTAGTAGCTCATGGACTGTTCCTACTGATATGTTAATTTAGCATGGTTGATTGGAAGTGTCTATTTATAATATTGCGTCATGAATCAATTAAATAAATTATTTTGAAACCTTATCTTCTTAAACTGTTTATTGCCTTCGATTGCATAATTTCTCTTCTTTCGTAATTTCATTTGCTCTTGGTTAGCAAAGGAAATCACAATTTGCGCTTTGGAGTAAATTATAACTATTTTCAAAAATAATGAAGCAGGCTATTTGTATTACGGCGAATATAAAATAACCTCTACATATAATAACCTCTATTCAATAATTTATTTGAAAATATTATTTTTTAAATATTAACTAAATTTAAATATTAGTAATTAAATGAATTATTTTAAACCTATGTGAAATTTCTTTTCCATCATTAGTTTATTTATATTTTTTGTTATAAAAAAACTAAAAATATAATTTAATTTTATGTTATTTAGTTACATTTACATTTTAACAAGAATATTTTCAAGATTTCTATATACTACTTAATATTTCTTATACTTTAAAAAACTTGCTCTTTAAAGACAATATCAAACACACTAGAATAAATCCAGGCAATCCAAGCAAGTTGTGGCCTTTAGCAGGAGTTAAAGACGCAGCTTCGAAGCAGAGCACTAAATGATTTCGAGCATTGAGCAAGAGCTCCGTCCATCGAGTAATTGGAGAGAATAAACGGCGCGGAAAAGCCCAGCCTTACCCTCTCGAGCTGTAAGGGTTCATCAAGGCACCCGATGGAATTAGAGGAATCCTTCTTCAGGTACAGCATTCCGATTAAAATTTCCGGACGATTGCTGAGGCACGCAGGCAAGATGGTGGCTTGAGGACATTTAGGCCCATGCATTATTCCGTCCTGAGGTTGATTGGAGATGTCTATTGGTATATTGCGTATAAGCAATTAGTGAAGTTGGAGAAATGTACTGCTATGAAGAAGGGCGTACAATTAGGGAATAACGTCTTCGGGTTCATAATTTAGATTAAAATGTATGCATGATTTTTGTGACACGCAAGAAAAAGTGATTGACAGCTCGAGAACAGTTCATACTGATGTGTTGATTTATCGATGGTTGATTGGAGATGTGCATTGGTATACACATTTATTAATCTATTAGTATATTCAATAGTTAGAGGAATTTGTCTTTAAGGATACAATTAGAGAATAACGTCTTCAGGTGCAAGCATTCCGGTCAAATTTCTGCACGGTGCTGTGGCACTCAGGAAGGGGGATGGTGGCTTGAGGACATTTATGTCATGTATTATTCCGTTCTGAAGTTGATTGGAGATGCATATTGGTATATTGCGTTTAAGCAATTAGTAGTGAAGTTGGAGAAATGTACTTTTGGGCTGTACTGGCATGAAGGATACAATTAGAGAATAAGGTCTTGGGGCTTATAGTTCAGATTAAAATTTATACATGATTTTTGACACTCAAGAAAGTGATTGGTAGCTCGAGAACGGTTCATACTGATGTGTTGATTTATCCATGGTTGATTGGAAATGCCTATTGGTATACATAGTTAGTGATCTATTAGTATACACAATTACTGATCTATTGGTATACACAATTTGTAATCTATTACTATACGCAATAGTTAGAGGAATTTACCGTTAGAACCTACTGGCATGAAGGATACAATTAGAGAATAATGTTTTCGGGATCATAAAGAATAAAATTCCTGCATGGTTTTGTGACATGCAAGAAAGTGATTGGTAGCTCGATAACAGCTCCTACTGATATGTTAATTTATCCACGGTTGACGGAGATGCCTATTGGTGTACGCAATTTGTGGCAATGGTAGAGGAATGTACCATTAGATATTACTGGTACGAAGAGACATTACTGAGACAATTAGAGAATAAAAAGTCTTCAGGCTGATAATTCAGATTAATATTTATGCGTGACTTTCTGACACGCAAGAAAGTGGTTGTTAGAACTGTTCATACTGATGTGCTAATTTATCTATGGTTGATTGGAGATGTCTATCATTATACACAATTAATGATCTATTAGTATACACAATTAGTGATCTATTAATATACAGTAAGTATATTAATGGATCAGTAACCATCAGTACACAATGGTTAGAGGAATTCACCATTAGACTCTACTGGCATGAATGATACAATTAGAGATTGTCATCGGCCTCATAACAGATTAAAAATTTATACATTATTTTGTGACACGCAAGAAAGTGATTGGTAGCTCGAGAATGGTCATACTGATGTGTTGATTTATTCATGGCTGATAGGGGATGTCTATTGGTATACGCAATTAGTGATCTATTTGCATATGTAATAGTTAGGAATTTACCCTAGACTCTACTGGCACGAAGGATACAAGTGGAGGACAACTTTTCAGTATATTGTTCTTACAAAAATTTATGTGCAATTTTATAGCATGCAAGCGAAAGAATGGCAGCTCGACGAAATTCATATTCCTATATTATTTTTAACAGGTGGGCTGAAAAGTTCATAAGCTGACACATAGATGGCGCTACTAGTATTAAATCCATATAAATTTTAGTTAGCCCTAAATTTCAAAGACACGTGTATAAATTTGACAGTTGTTGCATTATTAGTATGTGAGTTATAGCATTTTTAGTGTTCATCGTGCAGTCCACTCGGCTGACTGTCGATTGGACTCGGTGTGAAAATGATGGAGCCATGTTTCATCCATTGTCACATATCGACGCAAAAATTCGATTTATTAAGATTGAACAGCTCCAAACACTGCTTAGAATCATCCATTCGTTGTTGTTTTTGGTCGATTGTGAACTCACGCGGCACCCACTTTGAACAGAGCTTTCACATATCCAAATATTCATTCACGATATGTCCAACACATTCCTTTGATATCTTTAGGGTCTCAGCTATCTCAATTCACTTCACTTTACGGTTATCAGAAATTATTTTGTGGACTTTTGATGTTTTTCGCCAGTAACAACCTCTTTGGGCGTCCACTGCGTGCATCGTCCTCGGTGCTCATTTCGCCTCGTTAGAATTTAGCAAACCACTTCTCTACGGTTGATTTTCCTGTTGCAAAGTCCGAATAATGTTTATCAAGCCATGCCTTGGCTTCAATAGTATTTTTTTTTTGCCAAAAGCAATTCTTTTTTATTAACACGAAATTCCTTTTTGTCCAATTTTTTTCAAACTAACAAAAGTTGCTTCACTAAAAATGCTATAACTCACATATTAATAGTGCAACAGCTGTCAAATTTATACACACGTGTCTTTTGAAGGGTTAGGGATAACTAATAATTATATGGATTTAATATTAGTAGCTCTATCTATGTGTTAACCTACGAACTTTGCAGCCCCCTGTTATACTGGGACTGATTGATAATAATCGAAACATGCACAGTTAGATTGTACTGGTATGAATGGGGGCAATTAAACGATAACTGTTTTGGAATAATATTCAGAATAAAATTTATGAGCGATTTTTATGACCTGCAAGTAAGAGATGGTAGTTCGAGCCGTTCATAATAATGTGTTCCTTCATCGATAGGATGGAGATATCTACGTATTTTATGTGTGCAATTACCACATTTAGAGAAATTCAATGTAACTAGCACTGTAAGGTAGAGATGGAATTAGAAAAATCTTTTTTAAGAACAAATTCTAATTAAAATGTTTTCGACTGAATGCATGACACGCAAGCAAGGGAATGAAAGCTTGAAGGCGTTTATGTATTATTCTGTCTTATTATGCTTTATTAAATCTTGAGGTTGATCGGAGATATTTATTATTATAAAATATGTGCAATCAGCAGTAAAGGTAAGCACTGTCAATCAGCACTGTCATCCTGATAACTTCTTCGATTATATTACTAAGATTAAAATTAATGTATCCTTTGTGGCACTCAAGTTAAAGAAAAGTAGTTTGATGATGATCCTATTCATATATTAATCCAACCATATATATTAATATTCATGTATTATTCTCCATGATTGGAGATATATATATACGTATTTTGTACATGAAATACCCTGTACTGTTAGAAAAATACAATATAAACAGCAATGTTAGGCAGAAATGGATGTAGGAAAATCTGCAGTTAAGTAATTTCAATCAAAATTTTGAGCGCAATTTTTTTTTTTTTTTGGTCATGAGAAAAAAAGGAATGGTAGTTAGAGCAATTTTTATCACGATATAATTTTTAGATTAATATTGAGTATATGCAATTAGCAGTAATGCTACAGAAATACAAGGCATGATATCGCAAACTTAAATTGTTTAGTTTACAAAGGAATAGAATTGGAGGAAAGTTTCTTGGACACATTAATGACTAATTTTATGACCAATTTTTGGGACATGTAAGCAACAGAATAATAAGTGGAAGGTCTTCGTATTCTTGCGTTATTTCATCCAGTGGTAAATTAGAAATGCCTACATATATTAGTTATCAGTTTTAGACAAATATTAATTATCAGTACTTAGATAAATATTAACTATCAGTATTTAGATAAATATAATATAACTAGTAATACAATGTAACTAATTTGAGCAGAGATGGACTTGGGAAAAATCTTCTTAAATAGAGCTTCTCAATTAAAGTTTCTGTACAAATTCGGAGCATACAAGTTTGTCAAAAGTAAAGAAGCAGTCAAATATACTTGATAAATTTTACAATTCATTTGTAATGATAACTAACATGATGTGCATAATTTTCTAAGAAAATGCAAAATATCATAAATAATTTTTTTATATTGATAGTAGAGAAACGAGAAATACTTAGAGACAAATTTACATTTACATAAAAAAATGAAGCAGTTGTTTTGAAAATCATTGCATGATAATTTTTTTTTTTCACCTTCTCGCCAATAATCAAAAGAATTATCACGCTACTATTGCATATGGTAAGTTACAAAATCCTGAAATACATACTTAAAAATAATTTTAAATGGGTTAAAATGAATCCTGATCAGTAGACGAGTATGACAGTTATTCATCAAAACAAAAATTTTCATTTAATATGCTATATTACGATCGAGACTACGATATCATATATGAATTGTATATGCTCAATAAAATTGGTTTTAAACATTTTACATTCTTTCAGTATAATAAATAAATAAATAAATAAATTTCTACTCGTCTGTAAAAAGAATAAGGCATTTCCATCACAAATTTCTCTATATAAATATACGCAAAGATATATTTGACCATTTTTTAGAACAATGACAGTAAACAAAGCGACAATTCTCACAGAAATCAAAGTATAATAACCAAAAAGGATTTTTGAAGTATACACCAGTCACGTGACGAGCATGTTGTCTTCAAATTAGTAGCCCATTCGAGCGCTTTTTTTTATTACTGCTCTATTGTTTTCATATCACTGAATCACCGCTGGATGACTCACTGCTGTGAAAAACCATAGAGAGAAAAAAAACGTACAAATTGATTATATTTATTATGCAAGAGATTGTAGAGATTTTCAGCAGGTGTAATTGACGGTTATTGCAGTTCAAGTAGAGTTAATTATTCAAACCGAAAAGGTTCTATTTTTTTTAGTAAGGGATGTAGTTTTACATAGTCATTGTTGCATGACAAATTAACTAGTTAAGTTATTTTTTTTTTTATATAGGAATTAGAAAAAAAAAAAAAATTGTGTAAATGTAGTTTCACTGCGTTTATAGTCATAAAGCAGGAAATAGACATTTACGTCATCAAAAAATCATTTATAATTTTGTTTATTATAGAAAATATATTGAGAAAAAAAAATTATTAAAAAAACAATCATTGAAAAAACATTACATTAAACATTGAAATAAAATGTAAAACATTGAAAAATTTATTGAAAAAACAATTTTATTTGAAAAATGAATAAATAACCATGTCGTATAGCATTATTAGTATCCAAAATACAAAGCATTATTTTTTATTACAAGTTAACATTTGAAAATGAGAAAATTATTCTGTGTTTAAAATGCTTAAGATACATTTTCCTCCATATTTTTGTTCTTTTATTCAAAACAAATAACTTTAACATTTTGTTTTAGTAATTTTGTTCAATATTGCTTATCTGTCAAATCAGGATTTTTATAATAATAATAATATTTTAAATTTTTTGATTTCAATTTGTCATATTTTATTTTTAAATCGATCTTATTTACAACTGTACAACTCGTGTTGTACGATATTTGTTGTACGATCTAATTCAAGTGAAGTTTATTTTTTAAACAAACTTCATTTAAAAATGATAAAATTAATAATAATAATAATCATAATCTTAAATAATAAAGATCTCAAAAATATTATAATAAAAAAATTATATTATACATTAGGTTTACTTCAAATTTTTCGAATATTTAAATGCAAATCTAATGTTGTATGACGTAATTAATGCACAAGTAATTTACACTCCTGTCTATAAATTAAGGATAATGAAGTTCAAGGAAAGAAAGAGACAGAAGCAAAATAAATTTGACTTATTTGTAAAGTCTATTTATTAAACAAAAGGTAAAGAGCAAAAAGATGCTATATGTTTGACATAATTAATAAATATTGCGATTTTTACTCCTGGAGAAAATTTAAAAAAAAAAAAAAAAGAACCTATTTACAAAAACAGTATAACATGGTTAGTATGATGGTTAATATGGAGTATGTCTCCCGGACGATGCAATACAGGCCTTACAACGCCTAGGCATGCTGAGTATCAAATTATCAATCTGATCTTGGGGAATATTACACCACTCATTAAGCAATGCCCTCCAGTTCCGGTTGACAGGTGCAATTCGTCGGCCAAGCATATCCCACACATGCTCTATTGATTCAAGTCCGGTGAGTATGCTGGCCAATCCATACGGGTGATATCCTCCAATTGAAGGCATTCGTCTACAATGTTTGCATGGTGAGGACGGGCGTTGTCATCCATAAACAGAAATTCAGCTCCCATGGCGCCCCGAAACAAACGTACATGTTGTTCCAGAAGGATATCCCGATAGATATGGCCTGTCATTGTTACACTCTGAACATGCAGGTCAGTTCTGGAACCAAGAATAGTTCCTCCCCAAACGAGCCATCTTGCACCACCGTAATGGTGTCGTTCAATGGTGTTCTCTTGGTGGTAACGGGTACCTGGCGCTTTCCATATGAAAGTCCAGCGAGAATCAGACTGCAAACTAAACCTGGACTCGTCGGAAAACATCACACAAGACCACTGTTGCGGTGTCCACAATGCATGCTCTCTACTCCATGTTAATCGCAGGCGACAGTGAGTTGCGGTAAGTGGAACACATCTGACAGGCCTACGAGCATATAGACCAATGTGCCCTAAGCGTCTGTACACTGTCTGCCTTGAAACTGTCGTACCGGTAGCTGAAGAGAGCTGACGAGACAGGTCTGATGCTGTGCTCCGTCTGTTTCTTTTGGAAGTAACTGCTAAATACCGGTCCTCATTCGGCGTTGTAACTCGGGGGCGACCTGTGCTGTAACATCTACTCACATTACCATCATCTTGGAATCGTTGCCAAAGCCTGGAGATGACACTCTGGGCGATTCCAAGTTCCTCGGATACTTCCAGCTGGGTACGTCCACATTCCAGTCGTCCGATAATTCTACCACGTAAAAAATCATCCAAATGCTTCCTTTGTGCCATAACTATGCGGTTATTGCACTGAAAGGCTTTTAAAGCGCTTGTGAACAATTTTACTTCTTTGTCGCCATTCCTTATATACCCCTCTCTTACACTCGTCATTGTGACGTACTATCCGCGCCATCTGGTGGTTTCCTGGTGGTATCTGGTGGTATTCTTCTTCAAGATGTGTGTGATAATTCTGCAGGTGAAATTTTTATTTTAGAGTTCAATTTCTGTGTGATTCTGAATTATCCTTAATTTATGGACATGAGTGTATTTTTAAAATAAATTTTATATAAACCAATAAAATTAATAATAATCTTAATCCAAAATAATAATGATCTAAAAATATTATAATAATAAAAATTATAATTATCTTATATTAACATTTTTCAGTATATAAATATATTGGAATTAATTATAAATATTTAATGAATATTTACGAAAACATGACTTCGAAGCTAGTTAAATATTAATTTTAATCCTACTTGTAACTTGTACTACATTTTTATCCCTAAGCCTAAATAAATATTTTCCATTTTTTGGTCGGAATACTCTAGGCACTCCAATGAAAATTAGAGCAGAGCGTAATTGAGTGGGGAATTTTATCACTTTAGTGGCCCGCAGCGGAAATTATCCCCCTCCTCTGAGGAAAATTCCCTCTTTTTTTCCTTTTTACGTGGGAGAAAATGACATTACGTAGGGAATTTAGTAGGTCATGCAGATGTAATGCATTTTTTAATAGACAAACTTCAGTTAGTGGGCTCATTTTTTAGCTTGATGTGCGCTTTTTATTGACCAGTCGTTCATATATATAACCCATAATTTTGAAATTTTAAATTTATTTTATATTTTTCAATCTATTTTTAAAAATATAATATATTGCTTATTTAAAATATGCTAGATTCCTTATTATTATATTATGTATTTGAATATGTGATATCTAAGAAATGTAAGTTACTATATTTAGTTACTAAGTTACCATCTAATCAAAATAAAAAGTTGTTTGAGTTTTATTGGTATTCTGTCTAATAACCCCTTATGTCATTATATGTAATGAGTTAAACACAAGATGCCTGCACAGGTTTATAAATTTCTAGATGTAGGCGGCATCTAGACAAATCAAAAATTCATAGTAATGCGGAAGAGGTTTGGTTGGTTTGTCTATCTGGTGTGGTCTTGTGTACACGAGAGCTAAACAGACCGGGACCTACAGTTTAAAGTGGATTCCGAACCACTAATAAATATCCATGCCACTGCTAGGATGTAAACCTGAAACCTTCTCGGAAGGGAAGACAATGTTGTGAACTCCCAGATATCCTCTATGGAATTATTCTCCCAAGCCGAAGTGGTAAAATGTGGGTACAGTGTTTGCAAAATGTAGACTCCCTTGTGTTGCATTCTTGACAACGCTGAATCTGCTATACATCTATTATTTTAGTAGCAAATAACTTCAGAACATAGTGTCTGACTCTCAAAAGAACTACAACTTTTATTACTTTTAAATTATTCAAAGAAATGACTAGAAATCATCCAAAACATCAAATTAAACAAGCAACATTTGTTTACAATATAAAAGAATATTGAAGGGAAAATTGTTGGGTAAAAGGGAAAAAAAAGGCAGTCATACATTGGTCACGTATGGTCTTTTAGATTTATCTTTAATGAAATAATTTTTATATATTTCTTTTTATTAATTTTAGATTTTACATCAAATCACGATTTAAATTTATATCTCATTTCTAATTTTTGTATTCCGTTTTTATCTGTTAAGTAGAAAATTCTTATAAATTATTTTAAAGTCTTCTTAATTAGTTGTTCAAAGTTTTATATCTATTAAAAAAATCGTTCTATTCAGCGTGAAAGAATTTCCATAATTATTCACAAGTGCAAAAATAAAATAAAATGGCAACTTATAATTGGATTTAAAATTAATTAAGCTCAATTTTGTAGCTATTGTAAGTTAATTTAATTAAGGCAATCTTTTCTTAGATTATTAGATTAGCGAATCGTCTTAAAAACTATTTCTTTTTTTTATTCTTTTAAAGGTTTTATTCATTAGCGTTCCTAAAGATAAATTTCTAAAAGGATTTTTTAAAAATCTATTTCTGAAATGCTGAAAACACTTTAGCTTTATGTTTCTTTATAATTAACACGTTTTATACCAAAATTTATTTATTTTGTTTTTATATAAGCAAAATGTAAAGATATTTACTAAATTAGGGCTAACCGCATTTATTTAATAAACAAAAATTGTAAATAAATAATTTAAAATGTAAAATTTGGATGTGCCTTTTCGATGCTTCTGCCATGCTGCAACATTTTGGATATTGGACGGCCAGTACACACACACACACACACACACACACACACACACACACACACACACACACACACACACACACACACGCACATATATATATATATACACTATACTACTGTGGTGCCCAAAAGTAAGACCAAAAGACCCAAAAAGTTTATTTTTGTCAAAAACTCTTTATTTATTATTCCAAATTTATTTCATCGCCTTCAAAGTAATCCCCTCCGGACACAATACACTTATGGCAACTTTTTTTCCAATCCTCAATGCGCTCTAAAAAGTCATTGGCCGGGATGGCCTTCAAAGCGCGCGCCGGTTCACGTTGAATCTCTTCAATGGACACAAATCCCGGAGTTTTCTTTTGAGTTTAGGGAATAGCCAGCAGTCGCACGGTGCTAAATCAGGTGAATACGATGGTTGTGGGAACAATATGGGTTTCATTTTTGGCAAAAAAAGTCACGAAGAATCAATGCAGTGTGAGCTGGCGCATTATCGTGATGCAAAAACACATTGTTGTGTTTCCATAAATGTGGCCTCTTTTTTGCGAATAACTTCACACAAACAACGCATAAATCTTCACTCAAATAATATTCATTGTTGACAGTTTAGCCTGGCGGAAGGAATTCATAATACACCACACCACGGTAATCGAAGGAAACAGTCAATATGACCTTGATTTTTGAGAGACTTTGGCGTGCTCTTTTCCGTCTTGCTTCACCTTTGTCACGGTATTCGCTCCATTGATCGGTTGTTTCGGGTCGTAAGCATAAATCCAAATGTCATCTCTAGTTGTGATGCATTTCAACTTCTCTTGATAGTCAGAAAGCATTGATTTACAATTTGTTTTTCCAAAAATTCAATGTTTTCGTCACTAATCGAGGTTTGACGCATTTCAGGCCCAAAACATCTTTTAAAATGTAATTGGCCGATTATTTAAAATTCTATCATCATCAGCGAGGTCTCTAATTGTAAATCGACAGTTTGCAAGCACCTAATATTTAATTTTTGGACGTGAGTTTCGTCGGTTGAGGTTGATGGTTGACAAGAGGGCTCTTGGCCTTCAACGCGTTCTCTGCCTTCTTTGAACTGTTTATACCACTTCTAAACATTTCTTTCCGATATAGGAATGCTCACCGAATGCCTTCTACAACATTCTATACATTTCCGCAAACAAAATTGAATGCGAGTTCTTTGCTCAATTAATTCAGACATTTCAAAAATCGCCGGAATCAGTTTTAGCGTCTCACAAAGTCAAGAGTAACTCAAACACTAATGAATATTTTGACGTCAAATTTTCATACAGATGTCAAAAACAGTGCCAACAACCTAAAAAAATAAAATAAAAAAATAAATAAATTCCATATGTCCGGGAAATGTAAATTGAAAATTGGTTTTCCTTTTTTGGGCACAGTAATATATCTATATATATTCTTCGTATAGGTTCGTATCCATGTCAGGTGTGAATTGTGAGTGATAATTATACATAAACAAATTGATTAAAATAACTGCGCAGTAAATTGATGGGCAAGAGGTTTTCCTGGTCACATCTGTAAGGTTGAATCTGCTATTTAATTGGGATTATAGCACAGAATGGTTTGACATCTACTCATCTGTCGTTTGAAAAAGCAATAACAATCACAACCAGTTGAATCGGTTCACTCTTCATCCTCCATAGCAAAATCTCAATACATTGATGGACCAGAAGAGTTTCCTGGTCACATTTGTAACGTTTTTTTTTGTTCTAATGCAGCTGACAAACACTTAGACAATTGTCTTTGATGCCTTAAGGCAAGCGCCACAGCGACGTTACTCACTTAGCACTACCCAGGAGGTGCGTGTAGCTTGAAGATAAATGCGGAGTAACAATAACTCCGCAACGGAGCGGAGTAACAATAACATCCATGGCACGCAACGCATCTGTACGATCATGTTAGATCGGGACCTACAGTTTACCCAGGTGGAACGCGGAATTCCATCACAATGTCCAGATCGGGACCTACAGTTTAAAAGTGGATTCCCTGGCACCGCCGGGACTCGAACCCGAACCTTTGGTACCGAACGTCAGAGCACATCTATAGCATTGACTTTGCTATTTAACTGTCATTGTAGCACAAAATGATTGGGCATCTAAGCGCCTGTCGTTTGAAAACAAAACACGTACAACCAATTACAGTATGTGAAAACATTAATGAAACAAGATCAGTAGAATGTAAATTCAATTGTATATATAACCATTAATTGCTTTTTAGCATAAATTGTTAGTTCATATTATATACTTAATAATACCCTTTGTTAACAATCGTTTATTTCCTTACTGCATTGTGAGTTGTATAAAGAATGTCATTAACGCAAAAAAGATAAGAAAAAAAACCCAGAAAATAAATAGCTTCGAATTCATTAGCAACAATAATGGAATGCGATCGATCTCGTTTGGGGAGTGGATTCTAACAAGTTGTATTACGTTTTCATTCGACGTTATCCCAAGAGGACATAGATATTATCATCTTACCAATGATAATAGAGTGGTTTCTCGGGAATAGATGATAATATAATATATCATGCTACAGATTTTTTTCTTTATCAATTCTGACGTGCTGGAATTTAATTTTGTTATTTTATTTTCAGTCTGAATTCACTTTGAAGAATTTAGTTTCAATTTCGGAAGGAATGTAATTCTAAAATAATAAAGACAAATAAAATATATTTGAGCCTAATTCATGATCAAAATCAATCATTTCAAATTCATTGCGATCATTAACAAGCAATATTTTTTAATTTTATGAAACGAAGCAAATTTTCTGGCATAATATGAAATAAATTTCTTTTTAAGATTAAAAATAAGTGATTTGTACTGGAACCGTGCTTCCTCCTACACACTGGCAAGAGCGCCCCTTTTTGTCGTTCAGGGAAATGTTCAATCGACCTCAAGACTCTCAACCAAGAAGAAATACAGATACTGATGAGATCTGCTGAGAAACATTTAGCTTATACATTTATCATTATTTAGTTTATACATTTTGTTACATTTAGCTCTCATTCCGCGAGGAAATATATTAAGCGCATCCCGGAGTCCGATTGTAATCGCGCTTCCTCCTGCATACTGGAAAGAGCGCCTCCTGTGGTATTCAGGAGAAATGGTCAATTGGAAGGAAGAATTTCCCAGAGGAAGTACAGTGCAACCACGCGCTTCTATTGAGAAACATTTAGTTTACAGTCTCTCACACTGAGGAAACAGATTTACCACAACTCTGTGTATTAGTTGGCCTACAGACTCTCACTCGTGAGGAAGTATATTTCGCGTACCCTGTACGTATCGGAGTTTCGGATTTTCGGCTTAGGAGTGGAATCCTTTCACGAATCTATAATTATCTGTCTTTCTTTCAATATTGTATGTTTGCGGTGTTTGCGCGTGTGCCAATAAAGTTGTGAGTTCTCCAATCAGTGCTTCAAGTATCTCAACCTAACCACACCCAGTTACTATCGAGTTGCCCAACTTGCACGCTACAGTTTGGTACTATTTAGAAAAAAAGGCATTAAATATCTTTAGTGAAGTTCTGAACTGGGGCAGTTTGGAATGAAACTCGAAAAATGTTCGAATGTTTCTATGTATCGAATGTTCTATGAATAATCGAATCGAATGTTTCCATGTATATTCTGGTACAATAAATTCTTAGGCCTAAGAGTTCTTCTGTTAATCTGGAAGGAGGTAGAGGAGAAAACATAATTCTCCTCTTCCAGGTGAGGATGATCATCTCAAATATTTTTAAGGTAAAATGTGGACGCATTACAGCAGAGAGTAATATAGTGCTGCACTGGTGCCCCTAGGTAATGCTGAATTTACTACGTAATTTCCATTGGAAAATATTCGTAGTCTTAGGTCATAATATAAGGGCGGAAAAAAGGATAACACTTTCGTAATGGATTTTAGGGGTAATTACAGCTTGTTTATGTGAGGTATGAAATAAATCGTAAATATCTAAACAGCCCTTATCGAAGTGAGACACGTAGACACGACGTCACAAACGACACTATATCTATCGACGATTATGATATACATTCATAGGAAATGATCAATTCGTATTAGTTATCTAATATTAAATTTTCACCATGGAATATTTAGAAAAAGAAAACGAATAAATAAATAATGAAGAAACGTCAGTGCGTATTTGTACCATATAATAAAATTACAATAATTTACTATACAATAAAATACAATAACAATAATTTATAATATTTCTGAAACCGGTTCTCATTGTTAGAAAATCCAACTACCTTATTATAATGAACGTTAGTGTTAACCACCAGGCCTTATTATAATGAACGTTAGTGTTAACCACCAGGCCTTATTATAATGAACGTTAGTGTTAACCACCAGGCCTTATTATAATGAACGTTAGTGTTAACCACCAGGCCTTATTATAATGAACGTTAGTGTTAACCACCAGGCCTTATTATAATGAACGTTAGTGTTAACCACCAGGCCTTTATTATAATGAACGTTAGTGTTAACCACCAGGCCTTATTATAATGAACGTTAGTGTTAACCACCAGGCCTTATTATAATGAACGTTAGTGTTAACCACCAGGCCTTATTATAATGAACGTTAGTGTTAACTACCAGGCCTTATTATAATGAACGTTGCTTTCTTAAAAAGTTTTGCAATATTATTTTTTTGCAAATTTTCATTCCCGATCATGATTATTTTAAATTATCTTTATAGTAAATAAGTTATGTCCGTTGCAATATATCCTTGTCCTCCTTTTAGAGGCCACGTTCCTTTTAACACATCCCTGTCCTGCTTCTTTTAAACATATCCTTAACCTCCTGTCAGGGATCATGTCCCATTTCAATATATTCTTGTTCTCTCCTAAGGAAGCTAGCTTCAACATATATTTATCATTCCCTTAAGGGTCACACCCCTTTTCAACGCATCCTTCGTCTATCCCTTAGAGGTCACACTTCCTCCATGTCTCAGTTTTAGGAACCGCACCTCCTTTTAACATATCTTTATCTTACTTAAAGGAGTCACCTCCTGTCCAACATTCCGCGTCCTTCTTTTAAGCAATGTCCAGACGAGAGTGCAAGAACTAGTGTTTTTGTCTTGCGAACCAGTTATAAATCAGTTTATCTTAGTATGGCCCCAACCGGAATTGGAATGAGTTATTTGTCTCCGACCAGAGGTGGGGTTTTCCGCTCATCAAAAAAGGATTCCAATTTCTATCAGCTGTCACTCACAGGCAGAGATAAGACGGCTTATTGCTCACGGTAAGACTGAGACACTAAGAACGAGATCGACTCGCCTCTCTCGCACTCTCGCCTGGACGCCGTGTCAAGATCATATCAATCTTTCAGCATATTCTTGTTATCCTCATACAGAAATAATACTTTATAGTTCTTTCCTTATTGGGCGTCCGTAGTGTATCTTCAAGCTACACGTGCCCCCCCCGGATAGTGCTAAATGAACAACAGCGGTGCAGCCCTTGCTTATAGCATAAAGATAACTGTCTTGTACTGCCAGCTGCATTAGAGAAAAAAAACTCTCTCCTTAGAATTCGAACCTCTTTCAACATATACTTCCCCACCCCTTCCTCTTCACGGATAACACACTGCTTTCAACATAACTTTATCCTTCCCATAATAGTCGACCTCTATCGCTCTAACTGAATTATTTTGAACGAGTTTAAAAGAATTCAATTATCTATACCAGAACTTGCGTGTCTGCTTGAAGATCGTTAATAAATAATCGAATTTCTTCTTTACATCAGTCTAACCAAAATCGATTCAGAGAATATACTCCTTTGATATTGTCTGTTGCAATATGTGAGAATGGCATATGTCAATTTCTGTCATCGCTAGTGTTGCGTGTCTAGTCGAAAATAATTGTTGCACGGGATAACATGATCTACTCAACAATATAATCATTGAATTGCAATATAACAGCTCTACAATACAGTTAAAGTCTTTCAGACGACTATCTTTCATCTTTACTATTTTTGTCATGCAAGCTTTGCCTTAAAAACATTCTTTTTTACTGTAACGATGCATGATTTTAACGTTTTATCTCTAGAAAATTTTTCAGTTATTGAGGAACGATTTAAACCTATTAAAACATACTATATATTTTTCAGATGGCGAAATTAGTTTAAAGTGAAATGTAAAAACAATCAATTTTATTGCTGTAGTTAAGACATTTAAAATGGGAAAAACTCGTAGAATTTTTTTATTATAACCAAAAAACAATTAAACTAAGACAAATTAACAAGTCGATTTTGAATCCATAATTTTTCTTTTTTGCAGAGAAACCAAGCATCACTAAAAATTTCAGTAGTTACATAGATTTTTAATGAAATGGTGCATCACCTAAACGCCATCATACCAGGTATTATTAAAAACAATACAGTGTAATTTTATCAAAAAAAACTAGCATTGTTGTAGCATTGTATAAACTTGTTAAGTTTGTATATTCAAGATGTGAGGTGAGAACCCGAAAAAAAGCCTATTAGCAATTTTAGCTTTTTTATTACATAGATAAATTTACACTACCTTTAATAATACCTGGATTTAGTAATATGTTTATATTAAATTTGTTAATATAAACATAAGCAAAACCAAAGTGTTAAAAATAAAAACCATAACCTGTGGTTTATTTTTACAAATTTGTGATGAAAACATCAAAAAAATTGGCAAAAGTTGTTCAAAGTTTTTTTTTTATATTTTTTATTTTCCCAATGCAGCTACTAAAAATTTCAGACATGGACGTCTTGGAAATGCCTTAAGGCAATCGCAGCATAGACGTTACTCATTTTGCAAAAGCATTATTGTAGCATTATATAAACTTGAAGATAAGCCACGGACGTGAGAACAAAAAACGCTCAACGAATCCTTTTTTTAGACTGAACCTATGGTTTAAAATACCTGGATTCGTAATACTACAAACATACATGGTCCAAAGTGTTAAAAAATCATAACTTGAACCCAAAAACCTGTGGTACCGAGGGCCACTCGGCCATTCAGTCCCAAAGTTGTTCAAAGTAAAAGCCTAAAACGTGATCCTGTATTGCACATAACAGTTCTATGATACATTAGCTTTCAACAGCTTGGTATCGAATCTTCCCCCATGCTAATCAGTTAAGGGATGTCCCTCACTGATATAAATCCCTCTACCTGAATTGCGTTTCAAGAAAATTGGAACCTTCGAATGAAAAGAGTTGAATGCAACTTGCTCACGTCTGGGAATTCCATGGCGCATAAGTGAGCTCATAAATAAGATTTTATACAAAGAATGGCATTATTGGAGAATATTTCAACCGTAATTAAGGCTCACCTCTCTAACCAGTCGTGTTTGGATAAGAATAGTTGCCAAGTTGAAAGTTATTTAGCATTGGAGTGAAAAGCGAAATATTTTCCATTTCCAAATAAAGCAATACTTTAAATTTATTAAGATTGGTAATTTCGGTCAATTAGTTTATTATATACTCAATATTAATTAGTTAAGATGAAAAAATTGTTTATTTTCTAAAAAATAGCATACGAGCTCTCAAATTTGCTTACCCTTTTTATTGGGTGTGTTTTATTAAAAAAAGATCTGGTCATCATTAATATTTATTCGTTATATGAATAATCAATACAACTGTAAATTTTCTTCAGAAATGACAGAGGTTAGTTTAACGGAATTCAGAAAAAGCCAACTGTTTATGTTTTCTTCAGAAATAACATACAAGTATTCATTCGTATGGCAATTTATTAATATGCTCAAATAAACATTTTCTCACATTATCAGTTTTTTTGGTCCCCTACTCACATTGTTTTATCAGTGTTGTTATTGACAGCAGTGTTTTGAAGGGATATATATCAATTAGTAAGGCAATTACTTCTAAGTTGTTAGGTTAACGAAATTCCAACTGAACAGTACAAGAGAATCAAATATCGTATCGATCTTTCAAATAATATTGGTGATGTTTTCCCCATGTTAATCAGTTAAGGGATGTCTCTCACTGGCTTAAATCCCTCCACCTGAATTGCGTTCCAAGAAAATTGGAACCTTCGAATGAAAAGCGTTGCTCACGTCTGGGAATTCCATGGTCGCAGAAGTGAGCTCGTAAATAAGATTTCCTACAAAGAATGGCATTATTGGAGTGAATACTTTAACCGTAATTAAGGTTCACCTCTTACAGTCGTGTTTGGATAAGAATAGTTGCCGGGTTGAAAGTTATTTAGTATTGGAGTGAGAAAAGGAAATGTATTCCGTTTTAAAGTAATGCTGGTGATTCAGAATGTTTATTATGAATATATTAGTTTGTATCTTCCAAATAAAAAGCAATACTTAAAATTTATTAAGGTTGTGTTTTATTAAGAATCTGGCCATCATGAGTATTATTCGTTTGGGAATATTCAATATAATTTGATAGTTTAATTGAATTAAGATGAAAAACTGTTATGCTTTCCCAGAAATAACATATGAGCTCTTGTTGCTCAAATAAACACTTGCCCACATTATCAATTTTATTGTAGAATGTTGTTATTGAGAGTAACTACCACGAAATATGTTTGAAAGGATATCTATCAACTAATAAGGAAACTTATTAATATGAATGATCGATGCTCAGTATAACTCATTACTAAAAGGGCAATAGTAAAGTCTTTACCATAAGGACTATAGAGAAGCAATTGTGATATTAGAGAGTTTTTGCATACTGTATGTTTATATATAATACGGTAGTTTTTCTCCTAGCGCGCATGCGCATATTAAATTGCGCATGCGTATCTGTAATAATGTTTTCTATGAGCATGCGAGCAAGGGGAGAAAACAATACCGTATTATAAAAATACGGCATGCAAAAACTCTCTATTTTCTACAGAAATAGCATGCAAGTAATTATTTCAACTCTTCGTGCTCAAATTGCTCACATTATCATTTTATTAATCTTTGTTAGTCTTGTTGAGAGTAACTACCATGGAAGACGTTTGAAAGGATATATATCAACTAGTAAGCCAATTTAATAATATGAATAATTAATATTCAATATAACCTGATAGTTTAACGGAATTCAGGTGGAGCAACTGCTTTCTTTAGAAATAGCATATGAGTGTTCATTCGAGCTCATGGTGCTCAGATAAACACTTGCCCACATTATCATTTCTATTGGTCTCTTTTAGTGTGTTGTTATTCAGAGTAACTACCATAAAAGTTGTTTGAAAGGATATATATCAACTAGTAAGGCAATTTATTCGTTATTCGTAATTATCTATCTTTCTATTCGTAAGATAGACAATTTTTTTTACTTTCTATTAGTAATATAGACAAATTTTACTTTGTATTAGTAAGATAATTTCTATTTTTCAGATAGAAATTTTTTTTATATACCTCACAAAAAAAGTAATTCAAAATGTACCTTTTATACAACTATAAAATCCTTTAAAAAACGCAAAAAATAAATTGAGAATTTATCCCTCTGAGTTTAAAAAATTATATTTATTATAAAAAGTTATGCAATTATTATAAAATCATATTTATTATATAAAATTAATCACTATCCTTTTTAGATAGTGAGGAATCTAGGTTATCACTCATGTATGTCATCGATAAACTATCATGAAAGATAGATGCTTTTTGAAAAAAACTTTAAATCGCAACTGTCCAGCATATGCGTGGGTAATTAATTGCTCATATAGTATGAGAGAAAACCCTGTAAACTCCCAACAGTCCGCCTGATAAACATTTTAAATTAAACCAAAAATGCTTATGTCTGATGTGCAATGGTGAGAAATTATTCGTTTTGTAAAATAAAGGGATTCTCAGGGCATTGACCTTCCAGCTTTTGTTCCTAGTCACATGATAAGCAACGTCACGTGATAAGTTCCGTGTTTTTACTCATACGAAGATTTGTCTTTTTAATGACAAGTCATGGATTTTAGGCATCCAATAATAAATAATGATTTGACTGTAAGAATTGCAGCTTTTTTTTATTAAAACGATTAATTATAAATGTTTTCAGAATTTTTATTTGTTTAAGGGATTCATAAAATAAATAGATACATGAAACATACACATGCATGTTTATTCTAATCTTTTGATTTATGTTGTTGTTTTAATGCAGCTGGCAATACACAGACCAGCTAATCTTTATGCCATAAGCAAGGGCGGCTGCACTGCTGTTACTCATTTAGCACTACCCAAAGAGCATGTTTATGCTGCTACGGACTCGAGTAACACTACCCCACAAACGCTCTACGGTTATATTAGACCAGGACCTACGATTTAAAGGGGATTCCGAACCATTACAAACATCCATGGCACCGCCAAGACTCGTACCTGAAACCTGTGGTACCGAGCATTAGAGTGCTAGCCACTCGGGCATAAAAGCACCATTCTTTTGATTTATATATGCATGTAAATTAAAAGCGATTTCGTAAGTTCTTTTAAAAGTATTAGATCTTACTAGTAAAAGATTTAATTAGGTCCTTTATTAAAAAGAATATAATATTCATGCTACTTTAATATTAGAATTAACATTTTATATAATTTTAAATTATGTAGTAAATATTAAACAATGAAAAACACATACTTTAATTTTCTAACATATTTTATCCAAATCGTCAAAATGTTGCCGTATTAAATTTATTTTAGAGCAGAGGTAAAATATATTTTCCTACTAAATGTTTTATTTCTACGTAGATTAATGTTACACATTTCGAAGAAAAGGAAAATGAATTGTTAGAATACGTAAAACCATTCCTTTTTTGACAGTTGCGGTCTTTTAGCAAAAGATTCAGAGATTTATTATGGATTTTATTTTCTATTACGTTTTCTCTCTACCATATTTCTTATGCGTTACATCCAATTGCTTCTCCGTTTTACTTCAATGTAGCTAGCTGTAGAGGGGCTTTCGTTTTCACCATAAAACGAGAAATCATTATTCTAAAAGCGATGTTTGGAGATTCGCGGTGGCATCAACTCTACGATATTTGAGTTAAAACAGTTTCATTTAGAACTTCAAACATAGTATTATTCAAACTAATCATATTATGATCATTATTCAAACCTCTATTGATCAATGGGCGCGCCAACATGTATGTATATATATATATGCATTAATACATATACATATACTGGGGAAATAATAAATATAATAAAGAATATATATATATATTCTTCTTCATTGGCGCAACAACCCCATGGTGGACTAAGGCAATCTGTCTACTGGCAGATTTCGAGACAGGAGATGTTTCTTTTTTATGGATATTGATGTCAGCCCTATGCTCAACGCTCTACAGTCCTATTAGACCAAGACTTACGATTTTAAGTGGATTCCGAACACAGAGCGCCACAGCACTAGTCACTCAGACATCAAGTCCCATGTATATAGAGGCCTGATTGCGACAACACTACAATTATTGCGACAACCTTAAGTGTGAGCACCGTTGTTGTCACACATTTAATTTTCCATGCAATTAATTAAAAAAAGGGATTTATTTTAATATTTGTGATACAATTAAAATTTCCATGTTTTGTGATCACAAAAGAGCACCATGTTTTGTGATATAAATTTAAAAAGAGTGTTTGTTGAAACACCATGTTAGCGTTTAATTTGCTTAATGACTGAGCTTGCAAGTCAAAAATATAAAAAGTCTCAAATAATTTTTCCCGATGTAATTAGTTAGTCCCAGCCCCCAAAACCCTTGACATTTTCTTTAAAAATGTAAAATATTATAAAAATATTTATATAACTTTTATATAGATTTTTAATTTTTAATAATATCTTTATAATGAAAAATATTACTTGCAAAAGAAATAAAATCGAATACATATGTACATGTAAAAAAGAATCTACAGAAAGAAACATATTTTGGCAGAATCGAGTAACGTAGGAAATAAACTTTCTTCACTTCACTTTCGTTTCACTTAATTTTGTCCTTCAATAGTTTTCACTCTTTTGTCACGCTTTTATAACTTTTATCTGTAAAATGCTTTAATAACACATATAAAAGGTATTCTGCTTCAAATAACAGAAAAAAAAGTATTAACAAAAAGTAATTTCATCATCATTCTCATCTATTAACTTTTATTATGTGCGTTAAGGGAGGAGAAAAAGAAATGAAATAATCAACAGTTGAAATAACAACAATGAATAATTAACAATAATCAATAATTGAAATAATCAACAATGAAATAATAAACAAAGGGAAATAATCAACAATTAAATAATAAATAAAGATGAAATATTCAACAACAACAACATCAACCGATATAAAGATAGAAGAATCCCAAGTCTTCCGTTTTCCGACACCGAGTCTGAATCTCTCCATTCTCTCAGACGTTCTTTATTATACACTCATATCCATAAATTAAGGATAATGAAGTTCAGGCAAGAAAGAGAAGAAGCAAAACAAATTTAACTTATTTGTAAAATCTATTTATTAAACAAAAGATAAAGAGCAAAAAGATGCTATATGTTTGACATAATTAATAAAAATTGCGATTTTTACTCCCTGGAGCAAATTTCAAAAAAGAACCTATTTACAAAAAAGTATAACATGGTTAGTATGATGGTTAATATGGAGTATGTCTCCCGGACGATGCAATACAGGCCTTACAACGCCTAGGCATGCTGAGTATCAAATTATCATTCTGATCTTGGGGAATATTACACCACTCATCAAGCAATGCCCTCCGAAGTTCCGGTTGAAAGGTGGGAGGCTTGACGAAAGGCTTTTCGTCGGCCAAGCATATCCCACACATGCTCTATTGGATTCAAGTCGGTGAGTATGCTGGCCAATCCATACGGGTGATATCCTCCAATTGAAGGCATTCGTCTACAATGTCTGCACGGTGAGGACGGGCGTTGTCATCCATAAACAGAAATTCAGCACCCATGGCGCCCCGAAACAAAAGTACATGTTGTTCCAGAATGACATCCCGATAGATGTGGCCTGTCATCGTTACACTCTGAACATGCAGGTCAGTTCTGAAACCAAGAATAATTCCTCCCCAAACGAGCCATCCTGCACCACCGTAACGGTGTCGTTCAATGGTGTTCTCTTGGTGGTAACGGGTACCTGGCGCTCTCCATATAAAAGTCCGGCGAGAATCAGACTGCAAACTAAACCTGGACTCGTCGGAAAACATCACACAAGACCACTGTTGCGGCGTCCACACATGCATGCTCTCTACTCGAGGTTAATCGCAGGCGACAGTGAGTTGCGGTAAGTGGAACAGATCTGACAGGCCTACAAGCATAAAGACCAATGTGCCCTAAACGTCTGTACACGGTCTGCCTTGAAACTGTCGTACCGGTAGCTGAAGAGAGCTGACGAGACAGGTCTGATGCTGTGCTCCGTCTGTTTCTTTTTGGCAGTAACTGCTAAATACCGGTCCTCATTCGGCGTTGTAACTCGGGGCGACCTGTGCTCACATTACCATCATCTTGGAATCGTTGCCAAAGCCTGGAGATGACACTCTGGGCGATTCAAGTTCTCGGATACTACCAGCTGGGTGCGTCCACATTCCAGTCGTCCGATAGTTCTACCACGTAAAAAATCATCCAAATGCTTCCTTTGTGCCATAACTATGCGGTTATTGCACTGAAAGGCTTTTAAAGCGCTTGTGAACAATCTTACTTCTTTGCCACCATTCCTTATATACCCCTCTCGTCATTGTGACGTACTATCCGCGCCATCTGGTGGTTTCCTGTAATTTGCATATTCTTCTTCAAGATGTGTGTGATAATTCTACAGGTGAAATTTTTATTTTAGAGTTCAATTTCTGTGTGATTCTGAATTATCCTTAATTTATGGACCTGAGTGTAAAGGCAAGACTGAAGTAATCAGAGTGGAGTGATGGTTGCGATTCCTGCAAAGTATGCTCTTATCTCAAATGCAGGCTTAGAACTCAAGGCAAGCAAATCTCATTCTCGTATCGCACAAAAAACCCTCGTATGTTGAGGTACTCATATCTCGAAAAAATCTCGAATGTTGGTAGTACTGGTATCACTGTAATAATTTTTTTCAATATCAAGCCTTAAGGGCCTTATGGGCTTTTATGCAAAATCGGCTATTTCTTTATCAAATATTCTCATCATCATCACTGGCGCAACAGCCCCATGGTGGCTCAAGGCCTTCTGCTTTCTGGCAGATTTCTAGACAGGAGATGTTTTCTATTTACGAAATAGGGTTGTCAGGACTATGCCCAACGCTCTACAGCCATATTGGACTGGGGACCTACTGTTTAAAGTGATTTCCGAACCACTACAAACATCCATGGCACCGCTGGGTCTCAAACTCGAAACTTGTGGCGCAGAGCGCCAGAGTGCTAGTCACTCGGCCATCAGGTCCCATCTTATAAATATGAATTTTATATGAAGGTTTCTAAGGGGAGGATACTAGAGCCTGATGGCCGAGCCACTAGCGTTCTGGCACTCTGTGCCACAGGTATCGGGTTCGAGTCGCAGCGGTACCATGAATGATTGTGGTGACTCGGAATAAGCTTTAAACTGTAGGTCTCAATCTAATATGACTGTAAAGAGTAGGGCTGACAACTCTATCCTGTGAAAAAGAAAAACATCTTCTGTCTCATCTGTCACTGAGTGACGGCCTTGGCCTACCATGGGGCCGTTGCTCCAATGATGAAGAATATATTGGTAAAGTGGATTCGAACCCCTGCAAATATCCATTAGGCCCTGCAGGGGACTTGAACCAGAAACCTGTGGCACCAAGCGCCAGCGTGAGGTACTAGGCCATTCAGGTTTTAGGCCCAGAGGCCATTCCGTCCTTGTCATGGGAGTGCTAACTTTCTCTCATTTTATATAACACGGCCATTCAGGTTGCAGTCTAATATGACTGTAAAACGTTGGGCATAGGGCTGACAACCCTATCCGTAAAAAGAAAAGATCTGCCTGGAAATCTCAGCCACTAAGCAGACGGCCGCGGCCCACCATGGGGCTGTTGCGCCAATAAAAAAGAAGGAGGATACTAAATCAGAAAGATTCAGACGTCTAATTATATTTGCTTAAAGTGCTTTGCACTGTTTATAATGACGAGGAAGAAAGACGACCAAATCTGTAGCCAACAACATTTTGATGAAATATTACGAATACAGTTTTAGTCAAATAGAAAACATTAATTCAAAAGGATTCACTTTTCAACATAGTGCTTTGCCGATAATCGATATCAATCTAGTAGCTATCAATTTTCTCAGCTTTTTGTCTTTTATGCGTTGCTACTGTTTCGAATCAACACTCTACCACGAATTCTATTGTACAAAGGAACAACAAAAGAATAATATTGTTAATCGATGTTTAGAGTGATGGAAAAACATCGATATTTTCAAGAGGATAAAGCAGACATCAAAACACGCTATATGAAACAACAATCAACCATAAAGCACAAAGGAAAAGTAACAGAAAGAAAAAAAAAGAAAAAGACATATACTTCATTGCAAGCAAGAAATCGATACAGACGGGAAAGAAAAGTAAAAATTCGTGGATTTCACCACAACATGCGGTGCCCCAGGTTTCGGGTTCTATTCCCGGTGGGGCCATGAATGATTGTAGTGGTTTTGGAATCCACTTTAAACTTTAGGTATCAATCTAATATGACTACTACTACTACTACATCCCACCACATCACTGTGCCTAGAGCTGAACTGCCTCTTTACAGTTTGGGAATGGTGTGGGTGAGAAGTGTGATTGGGCTTTGGACGCTCTATAGTCATGTGAAACCAGGAACTTAATAAAAGGCTTAAAGTGGATTACAAACACTACAAACATCCATGGCACAGCCGGGAACGAATCCGAAACCTGGGGCCCCAAGCGCTAGACACTCGGCCATTCATGCTCAAGTCTAATATGACTGTAAAATTCTGGGTTAGGGCTATCAATCCTATACCGTAAGAAGAAATCTTCTCCTGTGTTGAAATCTGCCACTAAGCAGAAGGCCTTGACCCACCATGGGGTGTTGCGCTAATGAAAAGAAGGATACTAAATCAGAAAGATTTTGATGTCTAATTTATATTTGTTTAAAGTATTTTGCTTTAATAATAATGGTGAAAAAGAAAGACTACTAAATCTGTAACTAATAGCATTTGATGAAATGTAACGAATGCAGTTTTAGTCTAATCGAAAAACATTAATTCAAAAGCGATTCACTTTTCAACATAGTATTTGCCAATAATCGATATCAATCTAGTAGCTATCAATTTTCCTTCGTTTTTGTCTTTTATGCGTCGCTACTGTTTCGAATCAACACTCTACCACGAATTCTATTGTACAAATGAACGAACAAAAGAATAATATTGCTAATCGATGTTTAGAGCGATGGAAAAACATCGATATTTTTCAGAGGACAAAGCAGACATCAAAACACGCTATATGAAACAACAATCAACCATAAAGGCCAAAGGAAAAGTAACAGAAAGGGGGAGAAAAAGAAGACATATATACTTCACTGCAAGCAAGAAATCGATACAGACGGGAAAGATAAAAAGTAAAAACTCTTGGCCTTTCACCTGCAACATTGGACCCTGAGCTTTGTTGGTATTTGGTACCACAGGTTTCGATTTCGTACCTTGTCGGTGCCATGAATGATTGAAGTGGTTCGGAATACTTTAAACTGTAGGTTTCAGTCTGATATTGACTACTACTACACTACACCACCAAATCACAGAGCTTAGCTATTTATATTAGCACAGAGCCTAGCTTAGCTATATATCCCTTTATAGTTTGGGAATGGTTATTTATTTAGAAGTCTGATTGGGCTGTGACGCTCTACAGTCATATGAAACCGGGATCTTAAGGAAAGGCTTGAAGTGATTCCAAATCATTCAAAACATGCATGGCATCGTGCTGGGACTTGAATCAATCCATGTGGCCCCAAGTGCTAGAGAACTAGACTCTAGGCCATTCAGTCCGCAGTCTAATATGACCTCATTGGGAGTAGGGCTGACAACCCTATCCTGTTAAAGGAAACATCTCTTGTCTCTCAAATCTGCCACTAAGAAGACTGCCGTTTCCTTCCATGGGGCTATATGGATCCAATGAAGAAGAAGGGAGGATACTAAATCAGAAAAAGATGCTGACGTCGAATTTATATTTGTTTAAAGTATTTTGCACTGTTTATAATGGTGAGGAAAGAAAGTTGACAAATCTGTAACTAACAGCATTTTGATGAAATATCATGAATATACTTTAGTCTAATCGAAATCATTAATTCAGAATAGATTCACTTTTAACATAGTGCTTGTCGATAATCGATATCATTCTAGTAGCTATCAATTTTCTGCGTTTTTGTCTTTTATGCACTGCTACTGTTTCGAATCAACA
The DNA here is from genome assembly GCA_021605095.1 of Caerostris extrusa. NCBI lineage: Eukaryota > Metazoa > Arthropoda > Arachnida > Araneae > Araneidae > Caerostris > Caerostris extrusa. The sequence goes on along the minus strand of BPLR01008933.1, from coordinate 539 downwards.
TTTACCACGAATTCTATTGTACAATATGAACAACAAAAGAATGATATTGCTAATCGATGTTTAGAGCGATGGAAAAAACATCGATATTTCAGAGGACAAAGCAGACATCAAACACGCTATGTCGGGGATGAAAACAATCAGCCATAAAGGCCAAAGGAAAAGTAACAGTAAGAGGAAAAAAAGAAGAGACATATACTTCATTGCTATGTTCAGCATCTTAGAAATCAGATACAGGTGGGAAAGAGAAAGTAAAACTCGTGCAGTTCACCCTGCAACATCGGACGTGCGCTTTGTTGGTCTTTTATTGATCTGAATAAAGAAACAGAAAATGGGAACAGATTTTTTTTTTTATTATTTTTTGCTTTTTATTTTCTTGAAAATTTTAGTTCTACATTTGGAGAGATAAGATAAGATTTTGGGGTAGATGTTCCTTCTTGTACTATTCATCGCGTAAGTTTTTAACTAAAACTTTAAAAACTTTTTTTGTCATTTAATTCATCGATACATATTAGTTTAGATTGTCACTCTACGGTTATTCT
>BPLR01008931.1:0-93223 GCA_021605095.1 Caerostris extrusa | reverse complement strand
CCTTACTCTATTATAACTCACTGAGACGGTATTACCGCTCTCTAAATTTGGACGTATCGATTTAGGACGATACGGTGTGCCTTTTTTTTGGGGTGCGTCTTCGACTTTTGCGATAGAGAGGGGAGCGTGACAATGGCAAAACCCGCCTTGCATGGGTGGCCGGGGTCAGAGATTAATGAAGGCAGCACATTTCTGCTCACTTTTCTGATAAAACCCCCAATCGATAATGACCGAAATCGTTTCCTGCAGTTCGGATAGGTCGGAATCGAAAAGAAAGAAAAAAAAAGAGGACAGAAAAAGAAAACGTGATCAAAAGAAAAGATTTGGATGGAATAAAAATAAATGCGCCGTTTTGGCGAACGCTGAAATATTGGTTGCGTAACAGAGTCATGTAAAATTCGTCTCTTTTCAATGTCAGTATTTTTAAAAAGTTTTATGGGTAAATTTCTGCCCGTAAAGTGTCTGTTTTTCCTCAAAGGAAAATAAAAATGAGTGACAATTCCGATGCATTTCCCAAATATCACGAGAAATAAATAATCCAAATATTTCTTTTTTTTCAATTTTTGAAAAAAAAAGATTCAATTTTATGACTCAGTTTACATTTTTATCTAGTCTAATGCCCCTTTGCCTGTCTGGGTTTGATAGTCGCAATACGTATAAAACTCATCGGTTTGGGTAAAATATATTACCTTTTATTTTGAATTTTATTTAAATATTTTTTTCTTTGTATATTTCTAATATTTTAAAGTGGAAAATGTTATAGGTTACCCATAAAAAAGTGTCAACTAAGCAAGATCAGTATTTCATATAAATGTGTTTTTAGACTGTGGCATGAAATGGAAAATCTGCAGTGCCTTTAGAGCATTTATATCATATTGCCTATTTGAATCATAATTCGTTAATGGTGTATAAAATTAAATTACACCATTTATCTTCAAATTTTAATATAAATTTTAGATTATCTGCTTAATTTATTCATCAGCAGTGGCGCAACAGCCCCATGGGCTCCAAGACCGTCTGCCAGCTGGCAGATTTCGAGACAGGGAGATGTTTTCTTTGTACGGGGTAGGGTTGTTAGCACTACGCCCAACGCTCTACAACCATATTAGACTGGAACCCGCTGTTTAAAGTGGATTTCAAACTATTATAAACATCCACGTCACCTGGAACCTGAAACATGTGGCATCGAGCTCCAGAGCGCTAGTCATTCAGCCATTTGATCCTACTTTATTATTAGCTATCTATTTAAATCAGATTTGTATCAGAATACAAATAAATTAGAATCGGGTTTGATTTTTTAAATTTTAATCATTAATTTCTTACTACATATTAATTAAAATTTCATTATCTTTTATTTACATAAATTGTGTTCAAATCTTATCTTCAGATTTGTACGCAATTTTTTGATCTGGTTCCACACCAAATTGAGAAATAAAAGTTTTTTTTTTTAAACATCGATGGTTCTCGTGTTCTTTTTTATATACTATTATATCGCAAGCAGATTATGACGGGAAGGTATGTGGTATAGAAGAAAACCAAGTATAGGTGGTATAGAATGCGTGGTATAGAAGAAAACCAAGAAAACTACCTAGCAGTCTGATTATCAATACGAAACGTTTTACACAAGTCGTGATAACCGCAGTCAGTTCTCAATCGCAGCCAAAGGATCCTAGTCTAAGATTTTCTGCTTTCTCGCTTCTTATGTTATTATGGAGCCTTGAGTCGGACAAATAAGAATATCAGACAGATTTCGGAAATTTCTATTTGCAAAAAAAAAAAAAAATGAATTGTTGTTGTTCTAATGTAGCTGGCAATACAGAGACAGCAAACTTTATACATAAGCAGCGGCTGTACTGCTGTTACTCATTTAGCACTACCCAGGCGGCACGTGTATCTTGCAGATATGCTACGGACACAAGAAACATTCCCCTCCACAACGCTCTACGATAGTATTATAGACCAGGGATCTACGATTTAAAGTGAATTTGAACCACTACAAACATCTTTGGCACCGCCGGGACTCAAACCCAAATCAGTACTGAACTCGAACCGTGTTAATAATTAAAACATTATCAGAATTAATTCATTTATTATTATAAATTATTTCAAAATTCTTCTTATTCTTATTCATATTATTTTTTTAAAAAATTCTTTTGCATCTTTATTTTTATGTTGGTCACTTGTGATTTATTTTCATGCATTCATTTCACTTTAATTTTATTAGCATTCAAATGGAATGAATCATCTCTTTTCTAAAACATTTCTTTTAAAAAAAAAAAAACTTGAAAAAGACCCATTTGATGAATCTTTTAGCTAAATATAAGAGAGATTAGTGCATTTCCGATCAATCACTGCTATTACTTAAAAGGGCAAGACAGAAAAAAAAATATTTTAAAATCTTTTTTTTTACTACCAGATTTGCGAAGTATATTTTTAAGATTCCATTACTTGATTGCTTCATCGTAGTAAAATATGAGTTCAGCTGCTGTTAATCACAGTGCAAATGAAACAAAAAATGCCTATAGATATTAATAGGAGAAAGGCCTTGAGATTATCATTACTAAACTAACTCATCTCTAGCTTGGTCTGTTAAAACATCAATGAATTAAGTGATGATAGAAGTTTTATTTTTCTTTTCTCCATCTCTCACCTAGTACCTAGGGGGCTCCTACCGTTTAGTAATGAAAGAATGGAACATTTGTGGGTCTCATATAGGCTACGAACAGCCCACTAGCGGGTGTTGCGGAGTGGTCACTGTCTTCTTCGAAAGACTATTAGAATAATTACCCCACATGTATATTTTGTAGGGGAGAACATCAAAAACTCCCATTAGGCTACTTGATTGTCGAGACACTTTGCACATATTGTCACAATCACTATCAGGTCTCATCCTTTTCTGAAAGCAATAAATACAACACTGCAGCCAGAGTATTCCGTACTTGAGCCAGATATACTTTTTTTTTTTTGTTTAACATTGATCGGCATCACATGCCACTTATGTATGCCACGAACGGCCCACCAATGGGTAATGCGGAGAGGACAGTGCCCTGAAACTCTAGCCTAGATGTTTTATACACATTTTCAGAATCGTAACTAAAGTCTCTACGTTTCTGAACAATGACAATTGTTAGCAATAGTTGTTTTTGAACATCGGTGAGCCCATTCTTTTACTTAAGCCACGATTAGCCCACCGACAGGTGACGAGAGACATTGTTTTCCAGGAGGATTTCAAGGATAAACGTCAAGAATTTGCTTGTCGTATGGGAGAAAACCTGAATAACTCCTACAGAATTGAGAATTAAAAAATATTAAAACATTCTTTATTAATAATAATAATTTTAAAAATTTAATCCACTGTAAGACAATGAATATCCGTTGCCTATATTAAGGTACTTGGGAAAATAGTTTTCATCATTATTCTAAATCATTAATAATTATATCTGAAGTATGAATATCTAATTATATCAACAAGTTCCAAAATGCAAATAATAGATGGCTCAGTGGCATAAAGAAAGTGAATTCGTGTGCCAGTGATATTTTTGAATCGAAATTGCCACGTATTTGGCATGAGTTGCACATTAACCCAACTGCAGTGTTCAATGTTCTTGATTGTTTCGGATTTTTGACGAAAAAATGACTTCCAAGTCATTCAACAGTTGTGACACTGTCAGTGCAAAGCCCATCCACCATTGCAAGGTCATACCCAATTGGATGGGAAAATCAGTGGAACTCTTTTGATGCCACACCGTTTCCCATACTTCAAGTATCTTCAGTTTAAATTTGAACTCATTGTGGCGAGTGGTTCTTTTTTTTTACAGCATTTTGAAAGTGGAACTTAATTATAATCACCCTGTATATTTTCAATACGATGGTATCTAATTTAATGTCAGTTGGCATTGATATTATATATTTGTTGTTAATTCAGAGTTAACTAGAACACACTGCTTGGATACTGCTCTATACGCAATTAAAAAAAGCAAAGATGATGAGGTTTTCTGTGAAGATGAATTTGTAAAGCAGGAATGTGCAACAATTTGTGGACTATAGGGTGCGTAAAGTTTATATAAAGTCGTGTCCAAACCCGGACGAGACACTCCTCTGAACGAGTGCCACCGTCTGACCGCGATAAAATAGCCAGTTATCTCTCGCTGTGAGTGACAGCTGGTCGAAAATGGCTTCCGCGAGAAATGCCTTTTATGTGCAGAGAAAAAAATATATTATTCTGATTAGAGAGCAGGGAGCTGGTCAATTAATTCCGAGGGTTTCCATCCACACTGAGACAAACTGGTTTATAACTGATTTTAAAGAACTACTCGCTTGTTTCGCTCTTCGTGTGACGGCTTAAGCTGAACTCAGACCACGGGCCTCACCATAGATTCAGACCATGAGTACGCACCACAAATTCTAATACATATATAAGCAATATTTTAAAAAATTAATATTTTATAATAAAGAATAATAATAGTAATATAATAAATGAATTTTTATGTGGAGATTTCATTGATTTTATTATGTTGTTGTTCTAATGCAGCTGACAGTACAGAGGCAGTTGATTTTTATGCCATAAGCAAGGATTGCACCGCTGTTACTCAATGAGCACTACCCAGGGGGCACTTGGAAATATGCTACGGACACGAGTAAGAAGAAAGGGATAAATTGTTAATTGAACTCATTTTTTGTTGTTAACAGTTTGCACTCTTTATGGTAAATTTTAAGAATATGTTGTTGTTCTAATGCAGCTGGTAATACAGAGACAGTTAATCTTTATGCCATAAGCAAGGGCTGCACAGCTATTATTCATTTAGCACTACCCAAGGGGCACGTGTAGCTTGAAAATATTATAGAGACGCAAAGTAACACTACCTCGCAACGCTCTACCATCCTATTAGACCGGGACTTACGGCTTAAAGTGGATTCTGGAACTACTACTGACAGCCATATCTTGATTTTATTATTTTTTATTATGTTTATTAAACAAATGCAAACGTAAGGAGTCAACAATATCAATTTTTTTAGATTATTCCTCCACGTCCATACGATATTCATATAAGGACAGTTACCCCCAGTAATCTCCTCGGAATGCAATATCCTCTCTTTCTTCAACTGTTAGTGATATTAATAAGTGGCATATTAAACCATCGAATTCGAAGACCAAAAACTATGGCATAATTAAGAAATAATATTTAAATTAAATTTAAACAAATTAAAAAAAAAAAACTTGCAGGACACAAATTTTAATTTTATTTACATTATCTATAAATATTAAATACGAAAATCAAAGTTCAGTTTTTAAATGGATCATTAAATAGATTACTAAGGCTGAATATTATACATAAAAGTTTAAATAAAAATCCTCTTTTTTAGAAAAAAAAATACAAAATATAAACTAATAAATGCACAAACTTCTGTAAATGAAATGGCTTTTTTTTAAAAAAAGATCATAAAAAAAAGAGTGATGACATCTTGAAATGATGTATATTTATCTTCGCTCATGAAGATAAACAAAGGCAGTTTTTATATCTGAACCACTTAATTAGTGGCTTGAATAGATTGAAAATTATCTGTTTGGCGTAAATTCATGCACGAGTGAATGAGAAAATTAATAGTGTCGCAACAGAAGCCGAAAAAACATTCTCATTAAACTGTTAAGCAGTGTCATAAACAGTTTCCCGGATATTTTCATGTCATTTGCAAAACAAGTTAATTAACAATTGGAAACAGTTATCGTTAATTATAGCTATTTATAAACAATCGTTCAGAAAATTAGTACATTTTAACAACTCGTAGATAATTTATTTCGATAGAAATTGGGATCGAAAGTTCGATTATTTCTTTTTAAATAAATTTAGTCTGAATGTCATTACGTATAATTACAATTTTTAAGTTACAACAACATATTTCTTTTTTTGAAAAAAAAAAGCATTAAATAATCAGTTTAAACTATGATTAGCAAAATATGTCATTTAAGAAAGTAATCGACTAATAATTATAAAACTCATTTAAACACACGAAACATAGAGCTCAATTGTAAGATTTCATAATCATTAAATAAATTAATTTTTATTAGTCGGGCTGCAGTGGTTAGAAAATCCAGTCCATTTCAATGATATTTAAAAAAAAAACTATATTTGTTTGTAAACAAAGGAAAGTTAGATATAAGTGTATAAATAAAAATATGAAAATATACAGGGTGATTATAATTAAAGTCCCACTTTCAAAACGATCACTCATCAGAATGAGTTCAAATTTGAACTGAAGATACTTAAAAAGAAGGGAAAACGGTACGACACCACAAAAAGTACAAAAATGTATTAATAGACGGCGCTGTAAGCGGCATAAAGAAAGAATTTGGCTGCCAGTGATATTTTACATCGAAATGACAACGTATTTGGCATGAGAGTTGCACATCAAAAAAGTCCAACTGTATTGTTCAATATGTTTGATTGTTTCGGTTTTTCGACGGAAAAAGGACTTCCAAGTTATTCAACAGCTGTGACACTGTTAGTGGAAAGCCCCCCATCCACCACGGCAAAGTCATACCAAATTGGATGGGAAAAAACGGTGCAACTTTTTTGGAATTATTCTTTGATGACATACTGTTTCCCCTTCTTCAAGTATCTTCAATTCAAATTTGAACTCATTGTGACGAGTGGTTCTTTTTTACAACATTTTAAAAGTGGACTTTGATTATAATCACCACCTTCGTATTTTGGGAAAGAGTTTTACGATTTAACTGAAAATGAAGTACTAAACTTCCCAAAAAACTTTTTTTTTTAATAACGTTAAATTGAGAAACCTCACGCTTAAATTTTCTACTGTTGACATTAAAATGTCAAATGTTGATAACGGTTGGCTATTCTCCAGAATTTATAACTGAAGTGTAAACAAGTCCCCAAAACTAATTACGCAATCAGAAATAAGATGATTTAAACTGAATTAAAATCTCCCTAAAGCTTTCGATTAGTACAAAGAAAAATATAAAAAATTAAACCACTTTGACAACTGAATATTTTGAACAATATCCTATTTTCTAAACTTTCAGTATATTGGAACTTCAGGATAGTCTGCATTACATACATAATTAATACAATGTTCACTACAGTGTAAACACGCACTGAGTTTTGCTCCAGATAAATTATGAATATGGAAATTAGATGTTACCGATGTTCGTTTTTGATTTGAATATCATTAAAGTTAGCACATATATCGCTAGCATTTGGCATTGTTAGATTATAAATATGCATTTAATCTCTAAATAAAACGAATTCCTTAATCAACATACATCGTACTTGACGCATTTATTAAGATTTGTGTTTTCACATGCATGTCAAGAAAATTAGAAGTTCATTTTAAGAACATTCGAAGAAATAATTCTTCCGAATAATCATTTTAATTGTTCTACTTCAACGAAGTTTTTGAATTCTTTTTGTTATTTGTCATTCAAATTTATACTTCCAACACATTCCAAAAGTTATTTAGGTTCACAATTGTATTAACATTGTTGATAAAATACCATATTTATTTATAAAAAAACCACTATTTTATTAACAATTATTTTTTATAAGAATACATTTTTTATTCTATATATGACAACCGCAGCTGAAATTACTCATAGTTTATTATTACATTTCTGAAAACAGTTAGAAACATCCACACTTGCATAGCTCATCTTCATCCTGTAGAGAAATTTTCGAAAATCCCAAGCATATATTCTTTATTTTACTGTTGATATTAGAATTGTAGCAGATTCAACATTTACAAGTGTGACTAGTAACCAGAGAGGAGGTAGTAATAACTTGCGGCAGGACTTTAGCTTCAACTGCTCAGAATTTATGTGTTTCATTGACGAAAAGTTAAAATATTTTTTTCAGACAGTCCAAATCTCAAGATAGGATATTTTATAAGCAAGTTTATTCATTTTTCACTATAATGCACGTAGCGCACTCCACTAGCTGGAATCGAACTTTCTTTCTCCTACACACATTTATAAAAAATACTCTTTAAATAAACATAACAAAAAGTAATTTAATATATTTATAAAATATAATAGGGAGCTAATGTTACTCGTTGTCCGTGACAACCTCCTGGTCACACGTGCCTCCTGGAGAGTGCTAAACGAATAACGACTACAGGCAATAGTTAATTGTCCCGGAAAAATCCCCCAAATTTAAATTTATTATCTAACGCCAAATGAAAATCTGGTTGACAATCGGGGATGACTGGAAAACACTGAGTGGAAAAACTCGCAAGGAGTTTGTTGCAAATTTTAGATTGAGAACTGGACACGACTGCCTGGCCAAAATAGGGATTGTGAACTCTGATATGCGTATTTTATGTAAGACAAAAATAAATAAGGCCCATCTACTTGTTTGCTGGGGGGACTGGATTCTAACTAACAAGAGAATGGCGATTTATATAATGGAGGGACAGAGAAAAAGATGTCTTGATGGCACGGACTTTTACTAGGTGCTTCTAGCTTTTTAAGTTTTTATCCTTAGAACATTTAACTTGTTTTGAAAGCCTTTTGGGCGTTTTTGTTAAGAATGACTAGAATTTTCCTGTTGTAATTTTGATTTGTTTACATGTTCTTTTAGTTTCTACGGTAAATAGCCAAATTCGTATGGATTGAGCTCTAATAAAGTCATAGGTAACAACAATAACAACATATTTATAAAATTTATGATAAAATCTTCAAAAACATTGTGATAAATTGAATATTTTTAATCACTACAATATGAATCATTAGAAGGAGTTAGTAATGCTATTTTTGAAATGAAACAAATCAGTACAACTTAAAATATTGCGATTAAGGAAATGCTTATGGCAGGGGTGGCCAACCCAAATGATTTTGCGGGCCACTTTGGAAATGCATAACTCCCCGCTGACCGCATATAAAATGATATATCCCATATTAGATTTCGACCCAATATAGACATTTTTATATTCATATTGCAAAATGTTATATTAAATGTCCCAGGATAGGCACATCAGAATATAATTTAATTATTCTGTGAACTCATAAATAAAAACAGGCAATATCTGTCCTATATTCGCAAGAATATTATTTTAAAATCAAAGTTCATTTTTTTTCTCATAATTTCGACAGTTCATTTTTAAATATATGGATGCACACATAATGTATTTTTAATGCATAGGTTTTCACTACTTTTGGCCATTATAAAATAAATTTATTTTGTAAAAGTGTGATAAGTCTCATGGGCCGCAAAAATATTGAAGACGGGTCGCGGGTTGTCCACCACTGGCTTATGGAATACCTTAATTTAGTTTGTGAAAAAAATTAAACAGAAAAATTTATTTCTTTGAGACACGTGCCTCATTTATTGTAGAAAATATATATCTCACCGACAGCGTAAAATATTCTTCTTGAAAATGTGTCTAGATTAAATAAGATGGAGACTGCTCCCAAAAGGGGGAATTATTCATTATATTGAAAGTAAATTTTTTTTTTTTTGACGAAAATCATGATTATTTTGCTTTTGTTAAATATCGAAGACGTAGCTATTGATATTAATATTTTTAAATAAATAAGACGTGGTTATTTACATTACTATTTTTAAATTGACGTAGACGTAAAAATAGAGAAGGAAAGAATTAACTAGATAATTAAAATGTGTCATAGCTAGTATTTATATGTGTCATAGTATGAGTATTTTTTGAATGTATTTTCAACTTTTTTTAAAAAGTGAGTCTTTTTAAGAATACATCAAAATGAATATATTTTTGGGGGAATCTTACAAGCAATATTTGTTGAAAAAAGGCATCTCGAAAAATAGATCAAAAGAGATCTCTACTTTATAAATCACGCTTGCAAATTTTTTTTTTCTTTTGATTTCACAAATTTTATGAAACATAAAAAACTTATTAAAATTTTTCTATAATATCAGAATAAGAACGACTCAATCAGTTCAAATTTGAACAGAAAAAAAGGAGAAACGGTACGGCATCAAAAAATGCTCCAAAGTGTATTAATAGATGGCGCTGTGAGCGGCATAAAGAAAGTGAATTCGGTTGCCAGTTATATTTTGAATCGACATGCCAACGTATTTGGCATGAGTTGCACATTAAACAAATTATATAGTGTTCAATGTGCTTCATTGTTTTGGTTTTTTTTTTAATAAAAAAATGACTTCCAACAATTGTGTCACTGTTAGTGGAAAGCCCATCCACCACGGTAAGGTTATACCAAATTGGATGGGAAAAAATCGGTGGAACTTTATTTTTGATGCCATACCGTTTCCCTCTTCTTCATGTACCTTCAGTTTAAATTTGAACTCATTGTGACGAGTGGTTCTTCTTTTGGAGCATTTTAACAGTAGCACTTTAATTTCAATCACCGTCTATTTGTTTTTTATACAAGGAGACATAGTATAAAAAATAAGGAAGAAGAAATATCAGATATTTTACTTTATTTATTGCAACAAAAACGATAACAATGATTTTTTTCACCCATGATAAATTTTATGATCGTTACAAATTTTAAATTGGCGAATTCCTTTCACAACAACACAATACAGCACACACCTGAGTGATTATTTTTGTTATTTCAATTTCCTTGAGCATTGCAGAAATGGAGAAAAACCGTCCGATTCTTTTTCACCACCATTCAGAACACCCTCTTTCGGTCTTTCTTCGGAAGAACTGCTCTTTAGCCCTTACGTGAAATTTTCTAAGAAGGGGGGGAAACTTGAGACGGAAGCCCCATAAAAAAGTCTATAAAAAAACTTCGCCCATCACTAAAACGACCGAAACAATCTCTCTATTCTCTGCGTTTTCAGGTAGGTGATTTTTTTTTCCTCCGTCTTGTGCGTGTGTCAGTCGGTGAGAAATTCTTTTTCACTCGAAAGTGCTTCAGTGGTGGGCAGTTACCATTGACAAGTGTCCAGTGAAGACAGCGTTGAATTATTCCTCACTTTATATTGTCATTTACTCGGCAAGCCGGTCGTTCTCCAGTTTTTCTTTGCGTCTCCCATAAGTGAAATATATTCTGAAAGCATGTGAAGTTTTTACAATGTTCTACTAATAAAAATAAAATTGGTTTCTTCAAGACAAAAAGGAAAGTACTATTGTAGATAAAATAAAAACTATAGATTCGTTTAAAATGAATTTTCTTGATAGAAATTGTATTTTTTAATTTGTGAGTTAACATGAGAAGTTTATAATGTGCAGTGACGTATAAGATAAGAAATGATATCATCACAAAAAATATTTTAATAGATAATATATTATTATAGATAATATTTTACAGATTTATATTTATGTTCTAAAGATATGTTAAGTTAACTAACATCAATGAGATGCAATAAAATATATAGGGTGATCCTACTTTTAAAATGCTGTATAAAAAGAACCGCTCGTCACAATGAGTTCAAATTTGAACTGAAGATACTTGAAAAAGGGGGTTCCGATGTATATTAATAGATGGCGCTGTAAGCGGCATATAGAAAATGAATTCGGCCACTAATTATATTTTGAATCGAAATGCCAACGTATTTGTCATAAGTTGCACATTAAACCAACTCTAGTGTTCAATGTGCTTGATTGTTTCTGTTTTTGACGGAAAAAATGACTTCCAAGTCATTCGACAATTGTGACACTGTTAGTGGAAAGCCCATCCATTGCGGCAAAGTTATACCAAATTGGATTGGAAAAATCGGTGGAACTTTTTTTATGCCTTTTCCCCTTTCTTCAAGTATCTTCAGTTCAAATTTAAATTCATTATGACGAGTGATTCTTTTTTACAGGCTTTTGAAAGTGGGATTTTTATATAATAATCACCATGTATTTATAAATTCAGAATATTTTTTTTAAAATTATTTATATAAAATTTAAAATAATCATATGCTAATTGACTTATAAGTCATTGGAAAAATATTTTTTTCACATTATTAATTATTGACAAACTCTAATTATTAAATTTCTAATATATTTGTTTTTTATACAAGGGGACATAGTATACAAAATAAGGAAGAAGAAATGTGAGATACTTGATTTTATTTATTGTTCATGCTACAAAACGATAACAATATTTTTTTATCGATGATAAGTTTTTATGATCGTTACAAATTTTAAATTGGCGAATTTCTTTCAGTAGTGAAAAAGAACACAATACAGCACACACCTGAGCAATTCTTTTTTCGTAATTTTATTTCGCTGATCATTGCAGAAATGGAAAAAAATCATCTGATTCTTTCGCCACCATTCAGAACACTCTCTTTCAGTCTTTCTTCAGAAGAACTTCTTTTTGGCCCTTACGTACGAAATTTTCTAAAAAGGGAAAAAACTTGAGACGGAAGCCTCATAAAAAAGTCTATAAAAACTTCGCCCATCACTAAAACGACCGAAACAATCTCTATTCTCTGCGTTTTCAGGTAGGTGATTTTTTTTTTTCTTCGTGTTGTTTGTATGTCAGTTAGTGAGAAATTCTTTTCACTCGGAAGTGCTTCAGAGGTGGGCAGTTACCATTGACAAGTGTCCACTGACGACAGCTCTGAATTATTCCTCACTTTGTCTTGTCCATTTGCTCAGCTGACCGGTCATTCTCCAGTTTTTCTTTGCGACTTCCATAAGTGAAATATAGTCTAAAGCATGTGAAGTTTTTACAATGTTCTACAAATAAAACAAAAATTATTTTCTTCAAGATAAAAAGAAAGAATGTTATAGATAAAGTAAAAGCTATAGATTCATTTAAAATGAATTTTTCTTTACAGAAATTGTATTTATTTATTTTTTTTTTTTTTTTTATTTGTGAGTTATCATGTGAAGTTTATAATGCCCAGAAAATGTGTAAAAGATATGAAATATTATCATCGCGAAAAATATTTTAATAGATAATATATTAATATAGATAATATTTTAAATATTTATGTATCTATGAGATGCAATGAAATATACTTAAAATAAATATTGATGAGTTGAATTATTTCAATAGCAAAATAGAAATTTATAACAATTATGCTTGCATTAAAATTTAATAGAACGAGACAAGAAATATTTTACGAACATAATAAATTCGTTATTTAAAAATAAATATATAATAAACAATTATTGTAATGTGTAGGTTTGACAACCAGATTGTTATTGGGTGTAGTTGGGTTGAGATACTTGAGGCACAGGTTGAAGAATTCACAGCTTTATTTACACACGCACAAACACCACACAAGTAGAATTAGAGACATACACTACATTTAATTAATTTTAATTTTTTTAAATTTTATTTTAGATTTTAGATTACATTTAATTTTAGATTCGTTGAAGGACTCCACTTCTAAGCCGAAAACTCTTAAACTTGGATACATGGAAGATGCGCCATAGATACTTCCTATCCGGGTAAGAGTTTGTAAGCCAATTAATACACAGGGTTCAGTTAAATATATTTTCCCCTTTTTAATTGTATTTCCTATTTCCTTTATTTTTGAGAATTATTTCTTTTACTGCAGAGAGCAGGTTGGGCAATCCGATTGTACCTGGGTATAGTTGAGTTGAGATACTTAAGGCACAGTTTGGAGAAGCCACAGCTTTATTTACAAACGCACAAACACTACACACATATTAGAGACATATAAATATAGATTCGTAGAAGGATTCCACTTCTTAACCGAAAACCCGATAGTCAGCTACGCGTAGTGTTGTCGAAATATTCTTCTTTCTATGTGAGAGTCTGTAGGTTAACCGACCATTTCTCCTGAACACCAAAAGAGGCTCAGTTGCAAGTGTGTAGGAGGAAACATGATTACATTATAAGATAAACAGTTATTTTATAATTGTAAAAATTCTAATTTAAATTACAAAACATTTTACTTAATGCACATTTAATTGCTATCTAAAATGGTGGTAATAATTATTTGTCAGCAAAATATTATTAAGATGATATTACTTTTGCGAAATTTTAATGTTAATTAATAATAAAAAACTAAATAATAATATTTTGCAACTATACAAAACATGTTTTATAATGTGAAGCTTCTTTTATGATGTTATTAAAAATTTTGAAGAGTACTTAAATTTTTAAAACAGAATTAGAATTTGATTAATACAAATTTGTAAAAAGAAAATTATTAATCTTTAATATCTTATTTTCACATCCGATATGTCTTCCATGCGGTTTTTTTTTTTTTTTTTTTTTAATTTTTAATTTTTTTTTTTTTTTTTTTTTTTTTTTATTATTTTCATAATTTTATGTGCATTCCTTATATTTAAACTAAGTTACATGTTAAAAATAGCTACATGTTTGTATTGGATTTTTAAACGATTGTTTAACTTTAAAAAAGAAACTGATTTTTATTTTTTTGAAATTTTTCTTTTAGTTAATCCTGCAATAAAAAATATGTAATCGTTTTAAAAATGAATTAGTTGTGCACTTTTTTGGGAAATCATTATCTCAAACTTAATCATTGATATTTTATTATGATTAAATTACAAATTAAAAATGTGGGGTTAAAATTCATAAAAAGTTACAAATATATTAAATAAATATCTGAAATTAACAGTTTAAAATACGTGATTTTCATTATTAAATTTAGTTATTTTTTAACCGCACTTTAAAAAAATATGAAATTACAGCACCTGAATAAAGTAGTGTTCTGTTTAAAATTTAGCCTTATAAAAATAATTGTTATTACAATTGGAATTGAAAATATATCTCAAAAAAATTAATTTTAATGGCATGCTTTTGGGCTTCCGTTACTCTACAGAATTTACTACAGAAATTTACAGACCTTGGACTGCATTTGTCCAGCCTTTGCTGTTACAAAGCATGTCTTATAAGTCAATTTTACTTCATGAAAGCAGTCAAATTGATCCTGGGTAAAATCGCAAAACAGGTGGCTGTTGGAATTTGGTCGTCAAAAATGTTATCGCTAAGGTGCGCCAAATGACAGATGCGATTCTAAGTGAAGAGAATATCAATTCTACCACGATAACTCGATTTTGCTAAACATAATTTAAATTAACACACACAAAAAAAAAAAAAGAAATTGCCGAGATTTTTATGAAGTTTAATGGAAAAAAAATGAACAAAAATTGATGAAAAATTAAGTACTTACCCCGAGATACTGGAATATGATTAAACTGCGTATGCTATGTAGAATTGTATATCACCCAGAATAATGTTCTCTTTCATAATGACATCCAAGCATATTTTCTATGCAACAATTTATAGCCAAATGCCAACTGCCCCTATTCTACAGTTTGGCCAAACCATGTCCTAAAAATATAGATACAGATAAAAAAAAAATGTTTTTCCATACTGAAGTACAATTTATGTGCTTGCAGAAATTATGTTTGTTTTTGATTAATTTATTCAAACTATTTCTATAAACATGAGTTAATAATTAAAATGATATTTAAAAAAAAATCAGAAAATCGAAAATTTATTTTTCCTATAAAAATAGGCATTGTCTGATTTAAAATTGAAAAATTATTTTAAATGATTGTCTGCTTTTCAAATATTTCTTTGTCGCGAACAATCATTTATTAGTAAATGTTCTGTATGAGTGTGATCATATTTTTGTCAGTGTAGCAGCTCTAAAACATTTTGTATAGCTTTGTCAAAATGTCGAAAACTAAAGAGGTTTCAAGGATGTAGGTTATCAAAATTTTGGGTTTAAAAATTAAAAATAAACATTTGAAAACGATAAAAGTTTAAGAAATATAAAAATGAAAAGATGAAAAGTTTTTATACAATTCGCAGGATAATGGTCTAATAATAAAAATATAATAGTCAAAAAAAAAAATGGTCTAATAAAAAAAAAATGGTCTGTTAAACGAAAGAAAACATCTCAAAGGAGGATTGACTGATATTACGTATGACATTAAAAAAAAAAACATGTTATTGCAGCCAATTGAATCCACATTTGGAGCATCGGAAAATAGAATAATAACACTCGTAAAAAATAACTTTCAAGGAAATGGTGAAGAAAACTCTATTTAAAAGCACACCATACAAAAACAAGATTGAATTGAGGAAAGAAAGTAATGTCTTCTAGGGATAAATGGTTCTCTGCCACCTTTAGTGATCGGTAAAAGGGAAATTTAGATCAATTTCAGTACCAGCACTTAAAGCAGACCGAAACAGCTTTTAAGTAGGCAACAGCATGGATAATTAAAACTGACTTGGAGTAGTTTGGGATTTAATGGAGAAGCATTCGTGACAGTTTGGAGATAAAATTTTAACTTTAAGGATTATCAGAAAATAAAGAGGGCCATTTAATTCCACTTCTGGATTTCAGGTAGCCTCAATTGTTTTTTTAACAAGACCGAACTGGATTCCCTCATGAAAGGATACTTTTCCATTGGCAAAGCTACGCTGACGCTACGTCAATTTGGACAAATCCGATTAGCAATCGAGAATGATTGGCAATAGTGATTCATTCATTCTACTGTCAATCATCCTCGATAAGATAGTTAAAATTGACGTCGCGTTAGCAATCGAAATGCACCATAACTCGACACAGTATGGCTTCAACAGAAAAATATCAAAGTGATGGCACATAATACAGTTCATAATCATATGGATATTGTGTGGAGACAATAGGAAAATTAAAGAGGGTCATTTAATTCCAATACCGGATTCCCAGTTAGCAGCAATTGTTTTTTCTAACAAGAAAGAGCCCGATTCCTGGTTTAAAAGGTTAAATTCCATTGGCAACGCTACGCTGACGCTAAGTCAGCTTTGACGAATCAGATTAGCGATCGATATTGATTGGCAATAGTGATTCATTCATTCTACTTTCAATCGTTCTCGATCGCAAATCTAATTCGTCAAAGTTGAAGTCACGTTACCAATTGAAATGTATCACAACTTGACAAAGTGTGGTTACAACAGAAAAGTATCCAAGAGATGGCACTTAATACAGATCTTAATCCTACTGATATTGTGTGGAGACAGAAAAAGTGCATAAAAACGGGTACTAATATTTTTTCAACACAGTACCTGAAACAGCGATTGAGCAAAGATGATATAAAGCGCCCTCAGAATTTGAGCAAAATGTAGTACTTTTAATTGAAAATCGTATATATGAAGTACCAAAAAGTATTAGAACCACTGCTAAGTATTAATATTTATTAATTATAATTACTCAAACAGTTTGGTTTGTAAAATTATGGAACTTCCTATTTTATGATTTTTAAAATAAATAATGCTTTTTTTTTTTTTAAAATTACATAAATTAGTTAAACATTTTGACGTTAAAGAGCATTTTAATAGTTAATTTTATTAAAAAATGAAAATTTTTAAATAAAATTTTTGTAATATAAATTCAATGAATATTGTAGTAACTACTTGTAAAATTTAAATAATTTATATTGTCCGAATTTCCTATCAAGCTTCAATTTATAAGTTGTAGTTTTGTAGATAAGAAATGGAAGTACCAAACTTATCGTGCATTACAAAAGGTACAGAAATATGGCAATCAATTTCTCAAAAAATAAATAAGGTTAACGACAAAGAAATAAAATAAGCCCTTTCCGAAAAATCCCTTTCTAGAAATCTCTAAATAGCTTAACATGTGTTTTCTGTAATTCCATTGAAGAGCAATCCGTAGTCTCTTAATACTTGCGCATTACAAAAACAGTAGGCGACATAGAATATTTAAGTAAAACAAAATATTTAAGTAGTGCTTAGGCAATACAAAAATTCTTCAACAAACAAGAATAAGTGCACACACACAAAAAAAAAAAGACTTTTAAATAAATAATTCTATTCAACTACTTACTTTCTAGTGAACAGATTATGCAACACAAGTATAAACTTTTACTTGGAACTTTTTAAAGTCGAGAAAGGATATTATTTTTTACAAATTCAACAATGCCTAGGACTTTAAAGAATGTGACGGATAGAGCCTTGGTTTTCCAAATTGGTGGAAACCTGGCATGGTTTATCGTTTGTTTGCTAAACCCTCATACTCCAGTTGCAGTCCCTGGACCATGATAAATAAGTAAGATCATTCCCTTGGTCCAGTCGGACAAGATCATGGGTTTCCAAACTTTTTAGCCTAATTGCCACAATGACTCCTCCACAAAGTCCCAAGGTTCAAGTTCTAATTAGCTCTAATCATACCAGCGTATACCAATCATCATAATCTAATTATACTATTCAAGATCTAATTAGCTCTCATTATACCAGCGTATACCAATCATCATAATCTAATCCTACTATTCAAAATCTAATCATACCAGGGGTTTTGAATTAGGCGCAGGTTTTTAACTAGCAGGTGAGTGAGATATCTACGTTTGCAATTTCGGTTGGTGCTTACGGGCAAGTGTCAAAGACATGTCATTTCTCGATGTTATCTTGCATTGCAGTAATACAGCGTCTTCTGGAGAATGGCGGAATTACGCAAAAATGCTAATTATGCTTGGTTAGTCGAAGTGTACAACGACATTTTGTAGCGAGTAGTAGAACTAGAGCATTACTGTAACTGTCCACTGAGAACTGCAAAAATGTCAGTGAAAAGTTACAGTTGTATGAATCTCTTAAATCATAATTATAATCTTTAATTTCAATATGTTAATTACCTATGTACTCCAATTATTGTAAATTTTTAGGAGAAATCTCATATCAATAACTACAGTTGAAATGTTCAAGTTAATTACTGTGTTTTTTTAAAGGTTGTTACATAAAAACATCTGGCAATTATTTTGTATGATTTACTTACATTATAAATCTTTCATCTTGCAATGTAATCAAAACAATCTGTCGTGGACCTGATTGATGGTGCCGACCTTAGCTTTTAGGCCCCTGGACTAGATGAGGTGAAAGTGAGGGGTTGAAACTTTCGGATGTAGACCTTGCTTCAGAATATTTATACCTGCGAATGATTTATCAAATACTCGTGGGTTTGCCTTGGATGGACAACCTTAGTGGAAAATCTCCAAACCCTAGAAACCACCTCAGTGAAAATATCAAGTATTTGTATGTATTCTTGGAATGAATGTGATAAATACGTAGGTTCCTCTGTATGGTAGAGGGCATAGGGAGGATGTACAGAAACCTCTAGACCTCAGATACAATTCCTGAGCCATAATAAATTAGTAGGTTGCAAGCTCTGTGAATCATGCCATTGATACTATTTTTGTTAAATGAGGTCAAATTAAGTGGTTGAAACACTCAGAGCCCAGATGTCACACCTGAGGTACTTGCTTCGTATTTATATATCTGGGATGGATTTATTATATATTGATTGGTCTAAATGGAATAGTGTAAAATTTAGTGCAATTGGAGAAGAATAGTGTAAAATCCTTATACAACAAAATCTCTAAATTGTTATCAAATCATGTGTTTGCCTAGAATGGACATGATAAATACATAACTCGTAAGTTATATTGGGCTGGAGTGAAAAAGCCTAAGGCATCCATGCTATTGCCTGGGACGATTGCTGCGAAATGCAGTTTCGCAAAGAATTTCAGCCTCGTTTGAGGCAATAGGAAACTTTTTCATGATGATTCTGACTCTAATAAGTGGACATGTTATGATTGCCATCATCATGCAAGTAATAAATAAAGAATTAAATTAATAACTCTGGTGATAGTAGATTAATATCTGGCCAGAGATATTTGAGAATTCGCAAAAATTAAAATAATAACGAATGATTAAAGTTTTCAGTTTAAAAAATCCTAAAAGTATAAAAACTGGCCTATGATGTTTAAATAGTTAAAATATGTGAATAATTTCAAGGTTTTGATTAAAATACTTTACTTACCAGCATCAAATCATCAATCATTAAAGAAGTCGATTACAATCGGATAATTTGATTAATTAACAATTTTCATTTAAATTCAGAGCACCAAGAACATAAAAAGTATTTGATCTTGGCACTCAGACACATCGTTAACCAAACCGATTGTTGAAATAAAGTATTACCTTAATAGGTTTTTGTTTCTTATCATCCCCTGCAGATCACTGTGTTCTCACAAGACCAGAGGTAATTCAATTGATAAACAATACTTATCATTTTGGAGGGATTAGCATGCACCTAACTAGGACTCGTGCCTTATCAATGTGCAACTAACATCTACAGAAACGGCGCTTAAAATCAAACAAGTCAGGATTAACTCTTTCAATCAATTTCTTAGGACTTTGTGTAGGAGCATTTGTTTCACTAGATTTAACATTTTCACACCCAACTAATACATGGAAAGCTGATTTTGATTCGAATACAATTTTCCCGATTCAAACTCTAATCTGCTACAAACAAAATAACTCCAGAATTTTTATTTAAAATGATTTTTTATAAAGGGATTAAACATATTAGTATCAACATTTAATGACTCTGATTTACAAAGATGACTCTTATTTAGTTAAAAAGCATGCCATATTTGCACTAAGCACACTATAGAAGTATGAGAAATATGAAACACATAAACATCGTGGAAGTATGAGAAATATAAAACACATAAACATCATGGAAGTATGAGAAATATGAAACACATAAACATCATGGAAGTATGAGAAATATAAAACACATAAACATTGTGGAAGTATGAGAAATATAAAACACATAAACATCATGGAAGTATGAGAAATATGAAACACATAAACATCGTGGAAGTTTGAGAAATATGAAACACATAAACATCGTGGAAGTATGAGAAATATAAAACACATAAACATCATGGAAGTATGAAAATATGAAACACATAAACATCGTGGAAGTATGAGAAATATAAAACACATAAACATCATTGGAAGTATGAGAAATATAAAACACATAAACATCGTGGAAGTATGAGAATATAAAACACATAAACATTGTGGAAGTATGAGAAACATTAAACACTTGTAAATCATCGCGTGAAGATTTCTTAAACTTTAGAGAAGTGTTCGTAACTTTTTCTTAACAAATACCTTTTTTAAAGTTGAGGAATTATTCAGAAGCCATTTTGTTGTTAACATCTTTATGATCATCATTATACCTCCATGCTCTAGAACGGTGACGGATTAATGTTGAGGCATTATACTCTCTGTATGTATCTCATGAACCCATTTTGTTGCTAACATCTTTAGGATCATCAATCTTTCAGTAGTCTACCTGCATACTCTAGAACAGTGATGGGTTAAGCAGTATCTTCAAGAAGGAATTTCATCGATACCATACTTATGTGCATAGTCATAGTAGAAAACCACACTTCAACATACAATAAAAAAATTCTGTTAATTTTCTCCCTTTCCATCGGGTCAACTCATTTTTAAAAATAATGACTATAATGCATGACAGTGAAAATCAAACCATGTGCTCTGGTTTGCCAACCTGAAAGCCTTTGGTTCGAACTTGGCGTTTTAAAAATCATGAAATAGAATAAGAAACAATAAAAGCTGTTAAAAATTTAGAACTTTTTGAAACCACTTAATAAACTTAGCTCAAATTCAATTATCTTAGTTTTCTTATATAAAATACATTCAACAGGAGGACATACTTTATCTCCTTTCTAGACATGAGTAAGTGCATTAGTTTTTTAGAGAAGAAATAGTGTTATAAGTAAATATACGAATGTGTAGTTGTACGAATATGTTTTGTAGCATGCAAAAACGTAGCACTAAATGAGATTAGATTCAGTGTTTCAGACTGAATGTTTTTCTCTCCTTTTAGAAATTTAATCTCTGTAATTCTTTTTAGTTAACAAGATTAAAAGGTTTTCTACTTTTCTAAACGAAAATGTAAGCTGATATTATGCTTTGGAAGATCCTTTTCTTGCATGTTTTTATATATGGCTTCATTCGTTTTGAAAAAAAAAGCTATTTTATTTATTTCATTTTGTATTACTGTCATCATCTAACGCCTTGTTTATACCGTCTGCTCGTAACTAAATTCAAAGTAAGTCGAAAAATAACACGTTGCATTACCTTTTATTTGTAGTAAAGTAACAATTTAGTTCACTGTTATACATAAGTTTTATAAATTAATTAATATTCAGAGTAATTCATAATTCCCTTTTTCATAATGAGTTTTTTTTTCATTATAATAAAAAACTTTATTTTTCTATAATTATTTCTAAAAGTATATTTTTGATGAATTGTGTTGTATTTGCTCATTTTTAAACCTTAATTAAACAATAACCATATGCTAGAAACAGCTAGCTTATGTTTAGCTAGTTTAACTAGTTTACTTTTACATATACATTAATCATTATGAATTCATCAGTGGCCCATTTAATAACATAACTAAAAATACGCAATAACCCATACCACTTATTAACAAACAGGTTCGAATGTCTTTAGAGGACTTATAGTGTACAGGAAGGATAAGTAAACGCATACACATGAAATAAATCTAAAAGCAATTTAAAATATTAAGTAACTGCGTTTATTAATATTTACAATTAAGTAGTTAAACAAACACACCCATCAATAAATATACAAGCACAGATAACAAGAGTCTTGAAAGTCTTGGTAAAACTGTTGCTCTTGACCATCTGGCACGCACCCCTCCAAATAAAATACTTCCCAGAGATATCCCTTTCAGCTGCTGTTGTAGCAAATGACCTGCACCCACCGGAAGCGGGTCATCCCGTTGAACATATCGGATTCCCATCCGGTAAGGGCTAATGACCGTCAACCCCCCTCCTCTAAGGGACGCGCACAGAATATAGCATAACATATGAATTATATAATAATTATATAAAATTTTACCTTAATCAAAAAAAATATTACAAATAGATATTGTTCATATTGGCATGACAGAATATTGATTAGCCTTGTGTTCTATTCATGTATGCCATGAAAAATACACAAATAGATTTTAAAGGAAGGTAATGCCGTTTGAGAAAACTGTAAGCGTAATTGCCCCGTTTTAGCTTGTAGTGTGAGGGTAAAACCAGGAAACTTCGATCTGGCGTCTTAAATATACATACGAGATGCTTTTCACAGTCGTCATTCAATCTTCTCGTTTCTGAAAGCAATAACTGCACCGGATGCACCAGTAGTTTTGACGAGCCATACTGCAATCTAGGGGCTCTTGGTGGCACTTTGCTAAAATATAGGCAATAACACATTGAATGCTTAAATCAGTAACAAAATCTCGTAAATCCGGTTGCACAGATTTGTAAGTCTACAGACCGATTATTTTCGCCATTACTTGACTGGGGTCAAACAAGCACATGAAGTTATCTGTCATATACTTTAATTATAATCATCCCGAACATAATTTAAGTCCCACTTTCAAATTGCTGTAAAAAAAAAATAACCACTCGACACAATGAGTTCAAATTTGAACTCAAGATACTTGAAGAAAGGGGTATGGTATCAAAAGAAAGTACCAAAGTGTATTAATAGATGGCACTGTAAGCTTCATAAATAAAGTGAATTCTGCCGCCAGTGATATTTGCAACGCAATTGGCATGAAACCAATTGTAGTGTTCAATGTGCTTGATTGCTTCGGTTTTGACGGAAAAAGGACTTCTAAGTCATTCAACAGTTGTGACACTGTTAGTGGAAAGTCCATTCACTACCGCAAGGTCATACTAAATTGGATGGGAATAATCAGTGGAACTTTTTTGATGCCATACCGTTTCCCCCTTCAGGTAAATTCAGTTCAAATTTGAGCTCATTGGAATGAGTGATTCTTTTTTACAGCGTTTTGAAAGTGGGATTTTTAATTATAATCGCCCGGTATTTGAAAAAATAAATAATATAACATTAAGTATTAATAGTAATTAATTAACACTTTCGCTTCCGGTTACGTGAGGATGTGTTGCAGTTGAGGCCTCGCCGTACAAATGAGTTTTCTTAGAAGACGACTTGTGATTTTTACATCTTTTAAATCATATTTGTTATAAAAAGTGATTATGTATATCACACTGACGACTATAATATTAAATAATATTTAGGTTTTTCTTGACACAATATTTGATACGTGTCGGCTGTAGAGGTAAAAATTATTTTCTAAGTATCAAATTATGAGGTATTATGAAAAAAAAATAACGAAAATAAGTGACAAAATGTGTTATTTTTATATGATACTTTATCACTAATAAATAGTTAATATAAATGATATATTATAATGATATTTTTTCCTGCAAACCTTGAGGAAGTATAAATTTTTCATCATTGTCATAACTATCACAAACTGACACCACCAGAGCTCAGGCAACGAATTTGTGACTTCATCTGTTAGAGGCTTATTAGATTGCATGTTCTTTTTTGGGGAGGGAGTGGGAGTGAAGACCCTGCAAAACTATCGTCGCTACAACTCATATTGTACGATTTTCTCAATACACTTGTACCTATAAATTCAAAACCACTTACATTTACAAATAGCTTCTACGCTTATACCAGCAGACACTCCTTTACACATAATGCCTATTCAATTGGTGACGAGATGTTTATTTGCAGCTATTCCCGAGCGAACGCGTGACTGGAAATAAGATATCACACCACGCCACGCGCTGACACGTGATTGGGTCTTTAGTACTGATGTCATATCATGTGCTGGCGTGAGATAGACAGCGAAAGTTTTAATTTGATTCATGATAACATATTTATTTATTGAGTGTCTTAGTATTTGGTGCAATTATCATAGTGAATAGATTATGTTAATTGACTTTAAAAAATATTTTCACCTGAGAAAGTTCGTTCATAATTCACAAATATATAAGAGCCTAAATAGGGGCATTTAATGCATTTTATGCGATGGAAATGTACAATCTGGGGCCAACTCCAACATAAGTCAATTTTATTTAAAATATAACTGTTAGTCCTATAAAAAAAATTTCAGTTTAACATTCAAACTCAACCAGTTTTATTTTAATGAAGGATTAAACAATGAAATATTATAAAAAATATTTTGGTTACAAATTTACTTTTGATAGCAAGAGGTACATAATTGGATGACAAGGATGTTAACATGATGTCATTTGTTATAAAATTTATGAATAGGAAAGGATGTCATAGGCCTTTATATAACATTATTATTCGCATTATGATCCTCACTTTTATGCACAAAATTTTTATTTACTGATTAATACTTCCCGTCAAGCGCCATTTGTTACTTCGCTTCTGATGGCAATTATCGCTAAGGTTTGTTGTTTTTTTATTTTTAATCATCATTATAAAATGTTTTTCACACATAACTGAAATCGTTTTTCTCTTTCACTGTATCATTCATTCATTCACATTCAAAAATTCATACTTTTTGTATTCTCCAAATGAATTCCATACAGAAATTTGCTAAGAGTTCATTATTACCATGATGACCAATTTATGTGATTTGAAAAAGTGTTAGAATATGAAAATTAAAAATGTTTTATTCAGCACGGAGTCTTATATGTCGCCAGGTCAGTTATGTTAGTTTAATAATAAGATCAAAAACATGCTTTGTTTTAAATATTTTCATAATTTGTAGAAGTTTATATGGATTTATGCTGTATATCCACACCACATCACATAAATCCGATTGTTTATATGAGAATGGATGTTTATGGATGCTAAATGGATATTTATAGCAGTATATTTATATTTTTAATGTATGCTTATATACCTTCCTAATTACTATGCATTTTTTACAGGATGAAACCATAGCGCAATCCTTGACACTCTTTGATACTGTTCTCTGAATAAAATGGTTGACAGTTCTATATCCCCCCGTCAAAATGGCCTTCCGACAAAAAACACTAATAGATACTGTAGGAATATACGACCTCTCATCATCATTCATCACACACATCATTGTGAGAAAAAGTGACTGGAATTTCTTCGTGGTGATTTATAACACAAGACTTTACGTTACACAAGACAACGTTTTTACGATCTTTGATGAGGTGCACCTCAAATATCAAAGTGAAATAAGCTGTAGAGTGGAAAGCCTTTTTTTTTTTTTTTTAAGTATAATGCACGAACAACTTGTGGGACGTTTTATAACTAGTTCCCTCCTGTCAAAGTGACAATGAATCTATATTTCTGCTTCTGAGATTTTGCTGTTGAGGACCTCTGCACATCCGAAGATGCATTGTATATTTTTGTGAATTGCTTCAGGCAAAATATTGCTGTTTGTAGTGTGTTTGATGTATCGGTGAATAATCTTTTGAGTGGTTGAATTTTGCTAACCTATTAAAACTGCTTAATGTGTGCATTGCTTCTTGTGTTTCTTATTAAATGAATGGTGTTTTGAATGTAAAATTTCTTTAATTTAGTAGAATTACGCCATGTATAATAATCGTTGATTGTCTCTTGAATAAAAATTTCGGTTAAAACTGCTTTTGCTTGTACATTTTTGCCTTGTCTTAGTTTGTGCAATTAATTTGGTGTCTGGATGTAAAATTGTGTTCAAATTGTAAAAGTGATTTCTGGGTATTTTTTGTGTGTTAACAATGGAATAATGAGTTGTGTTTTGAATAGAAGATTCTTGAAATTGCTTCCTGTGTGCACTTTATTCGTATGTATGAGTTTCTAAATGAACTGTCTTCTGTATAGGAAATTTTATAGGAAAATAATGTGTTAATTTATGTGTGTGTATTATTATGCG
Source organism: Caerostris extrusa (assembly GCA_021605095.1). NCBI lineage: Eukaryota > Metazoa > Arthropoda > Arachnida > Araneae > Araneidae > Caerostris > Caerostris extrusa. The sequence continues at coordinate 66,749 of BPLR01008931.1, read as the reverse complement.
AAAAAGTTGAAATTTTTAACGAAAAATTTGTTTATTCCATCGTGCATTTTATGTGTTTACTCTAAAGATGAAATTTAAATGAAAGATTTTGTTCAATTAGTAACATTTCTTCATGTGGGCATTTTATGCGTAATTTTCAATAAATATATTCCTTATAGATTCAGGACATTAACAACTTTCATCATAAATGTAGTATTAATAATTTAATTAATTTCCAATCAAAGTTTGGCAACATATTTTATTTTTCGAAAATTCAAACTTAGCAAAATTAATAATGAATGTTTTATACAAATATTCATACATATGGTGTAAAAACAAAATGGTAAATATATGGTATATATATATAAATTTTTGATTAAAAAATGTATCATTTTGAACGAATGTTTTATTAGAAGGTTATTAAAATCTCATAAAAATTATTAATTTATATTTTTTTTATAAATTTAGAAATCATAATTTAATAAATTTTACTTTTATTAAGAAAAAAAAAAATTTTAATTTATTAAACTTCATATCTTTATAAAAGTAAAATTTAATTATTCACTTTGTAATGTAAAAATTGATTTTATATGAAATATTTGAAACATTTTACTCATTACATATGTATTGTACATTTAAAAGTCGTTTTATAATACTTGTTTGGTAAACAATTAGCTTGCTGAATTTGAATTTCAAAATAATTTATTCCAAAGATGTAAAAATGATTTGGATCATCAAATCATGCAATGCGTTATTTATTCTTCAGGCTTTGTTCTTACAAATTAAAAATGAATTTCTTTATTACACTGAAAAAAACATTGAAAAATTAAATTTAAAAAAACAAATCATAGATAAGCTACATTTAAAAATTAAAATTAAAACATTTTATTTTGAAATTGAAAGTTTAAGATCAAACTTATCAAAATGAGACATTTACAATCATAAAATTAATTTAAACTTTATATAGATGTAAATTTATAGTATCGATAAAATATAATAAACAGATCCTGATAAAACAAAAATTTAAAAATAATTTAAATATATTTCATTTTAAGTATTTTTTTTTTTTCACAAGTGAACTTAAAATTGCATAACGTAATATTTATATTAATTTATGTGAATAATACGTTATGATTTACAATGATACAACACTTAAATATGTAAAAGTAATATAATAAAATTGTTAACGTTAAAGAGAAAAATAACAAATACTAAAATTTTAATTTTCAGACAAAAAACCTTTAAATTTTTTACTAAATTTTTTTTTTTTAATTTCATTTTTTTCTCTAAGTATTTGACGATTTGTTTAAAAATATACATTAATAGTAGGATAAACGTTTGCCATTAGAATATTCAATAAAAAGTATTCATATAAGAGAATTTTTAATTCTATATAATTTTTTGCTTCTTATTTGAAATCTTTCATATTTTAACGTATTGCCATATTTTAACGCATCTGCCATTCGAAGCATAAGTAAAAGAAATTTTTATAACATATTTTACAAAACAAACATCGATATATTTATTTGATTTTGGTGGCAACTAAATGACTAAGTACTAGGAAAAAAATGATTAAATGTAGGAAAAAATTACTGTCGTCTAGTAAAAGAGCATAAATCATATCTGTAATATCACAACAACGCCATATCTTCTTAAAAAACAATGCTTTGCCATTTTAACTAATAGCATGTTGTAGATATAAATATTAATCAGATATTTTAAATTAGTATAAAATAAATGATAAGAATGAAATGGATGAGAAAATTTCAAGGGAATATTTAATGATGGATAAAATTACTGCCACATGAATAAAATGCAACACTTTAATATAACACAAAATAATAAGGAAAAAAATCAAGTATACGAAATATCGCTACACTTTCTACAGTTTCGATCGAAAAATATAATTAAAAAAATTTTTTAATTTATTTTTGTTAAATTTTTATATCAAATATGAGACTGATTACTTAAATATTTGAAAATATTCCTTGCAAATAAATTTTTTTTTAATCGATATGTTGTGTAAATTCAAGTTGCATTTAAGTTTTCTATTTCAATCATTTTGTTTTATTTGTAAATAAAAATATTTATGAACAATTATTGTGAAACATGTTATGACATTGTGTGACTATTAATTTTGAAATAATTATTCATATAAAAATTTTTTTAACTTTTAAATTTTTTTTTATAATTTAAAAAGTTTTAAGTAAAGAGTTAACATCATATTAATTTTACAATATAAATTTTAAGACCATTTTAATAATATTCGAACAAAGTGAAAAATTAATTTTTTTATATTTTTATCTAATTTACTTTTATAACATTAATATGTATTTTAGAAATATTAAAAAATGTGTTTATTATTTTATTAAAATGCTATTCATTATTTTAAATTTGTACATAAGTGTTTTTTACCTTTTCATTTTTATGGTTTTCCATATACAAAATAATACCTAAGAAATGTGTTTAACTCTATGTAGTATATATCTCTATGTATTGTGATTGATGGTTGTTTAATATATGTATGTTGCATTATAATTGTGGTGATGAATTAGACAACACATATTTGTAATCAAATAACTTGAATGTGTATTGTAATTTATATTGAATGTTGTAGATCAAGGAGGCACAGACAGCGGCCCATTTCATTTTATGACCGCCTTATTTAAAAACAAGGCATTTCTTTAAATTTAATTTTTCAAGAAAGATTTACAAAAAAAAGCAGGTTAAAGAAAGAATAAGAATAGGTTTCAAGAAAATTTAACAAAAAAAGAAAACATTGAAATATTAATCTAAATATATTTTGTATTTTATTACAGGTTATAAGATCAGATCCTTTGTCTAACGTGATAGCTTAAATGCAGTGTCCTTATCTATTGGGTTGACAAGAAAGTAGTTGAGGTTTTCGCAGTGCTTTCAGATGGTGAAAGACCTATTTTGCCATCCCTATACATAATTCGCTGTCATTTCTACGATATTTATTGCCAATAACAAGTTCCACTTTAAAATTCGCTAAACAACTCACGTGGTTGTTGCTAGAGAGTATATTAAAATTTCCGAGTCCTAAAATATCAAATATGTGTTGATCTTGTGTTTATATTAACACATATTTGAGAAAAAATATTTTTAGGCATGTTTAAGAAAAACAAGTAATAAAAAAAGAAAAAATTTTTTAAGTCAATTCCTACTTTTTTTCACTCTATTGCAGAAAGCCCTTTATAAATAATTTTCATTCCTTTTTAAAGTTTATCTGGCTCCATCTATTGGTAGATATATGCAACTTAAATCTAAAAAAAAAATTAAAATTAATTAATTTAATTTAATTAACGAATTAATATTTGAAAAACTGTATTAACATCAAGTGTCATCCATTACAAGTTCAAAAAATGTATTTGAACTTGAGTGGATGAATAAAAAGTATTTTATGAACGATCGAAAATTTGAACAAGATATATATAGGGAGAGTGTGAGCTAATAGAAGGAATTGAATAAATGGGAAAAAGTCATTGAGTAATTCATTTTGAACTTAATTATTTCCAAATTTCAATCAAATTTTTAAAACATTTATTAAAATTGTTTAATATCCCATCAGATTTGAGTTTTTAAAATATTACTTATTTATTTATTATTACAGATAAAAAATGAAAAATATAGAAATAATTTTGTAGGTTTTTTTTTTTTTTTTTTTTTTTTTGGTTCGGCCTGCAGCTTGTACAAGTCTGTGCATCCTTGTTATAGATTGTTTATGTGCTTCCTGTCATCCATTTGTTTTAGAAAAAAAAAAAAATGCATATCTCATTTGATAGAAATATCCAAAATTTAATTTTTTTGGTCTGTGGTACTTTGTGAAGACTACGGTCTACGGTACTTTGTGAAAGGACTATGAACTATGGTACTTTTATTACTTTTTAGTCTATGGTACATTGTGAAAGAAATATATTATTGAAATCATTTTCTTTATTACATTAATATTTCTGCCAAATCTTAAGCATAAATATTGAAGATTATAGTGCTATGAAATTTATAAGGATTGAGATAAATAATGAGATTCTATTTCAATAATCGTTGATTTTTATTTTGAAATACAATATGAATTACTAATTTAATCAACAAATTTATAAACGCAATATTTTTATTTTCTTTAAATATGACTTTTAATAATAATTTAATATTTATATCATATTTTTATTACTGTCATAATATTTATTTAGAGTTTGCGAAAATTATTGAGCACAGTATTTTTTAATATAAATTAGCAATGTTTCTGCAATTCTCTGATAAATTGATTATATTTTATCAATAATTTCTTGATTTTTTTCTTTTAAAAACTTAGTTTAATAAAAAAAATATCACAGTTTCTTTAATTTTTGTAAACATTTTAAGAATAGAAAAGTTAATAAATAGCAAATAAATATATTATTTTTATTACTTATTCAACTATCAACATTCAATATTTTTTTCAAAATTTTTCATTGGATTTTTTTTATGCAACAAATAACAGCTTTTAATGTGATAAAAAATAAAATGCATGTATTTTCTTGTATGGCAAAAGAGCTTTAAATATTTGATACACAGCAAACACCTGGATTAGTTTCATATTGTAAAAGACTTCGCATCACTGAAAAAAATCAGTTTTATATCACTTGAATTTTTGTTATATATTACTGGTTAAATAGGGACAAGGCAATTCATCATTCTAGAAACAAATATTTTTTATTTATTTTCTACAATAATTAATTTGATTCTGATTTGTTGAACTAACTTTTCAGATTGTTGAAGAATTCGGCTTACTAACTTGATTTTTGATTTCGTTGTAATTTCATAACAAAAGCAGTTTAATTAATAAAAAACAATTTAATTGATTAAGTATTATATATATTCAATAAATTATAACCGTTTAATTGATAAAATATTTAAGATATTCGGGACTTAATTAAATTTGTTAAATTAAATCTCAAGTTACATCTAATTCAGTTGTTTATAAAATAACTGAATTTTAATTAAATTGAGATTTTCTGATGTTTTGTAGATTTTTTTAAAACATAAATTAGAAAAAACATATTAATTTCTCTACTAATTATTTGACTATTAAATTGATAGATTCTGATTTACATTTAATAAATTGGACTCTTTTCTAATCAATGATGAAAATCAATCAAAAATTAAATGATTATTTTCTGTAATGAAATTTAAACATCAATAATATTCATTTATGCGAAGTCTTCAGATATACATGTCAGGAATAAATATTAATTGTATGTTGTTAACCTTGAAAATATGGTTTATACACTTGTATTGAATGTTGACTATAACCCTCTTTACTACAGCTGTACTAAATATGAATAAATTTGAATGTCCAAATCTTTTGTTGTAATTTTTATTGATTAAAAAAAGGTATATTATCAGTTTTTTAATAAGAAAAAGTAATTAAGTTAAAGAAATTCAATTAATTTAATTAGTAACACAATTAAAGTCAACGATTAATTGTACATAAACAAATTAAATATTCGAATAAAGAAAAATTTCTATAATAAATGTTACACATAAAAATTATGAACTAGTTAAAACTAATGACGATCATCCCCAAGAACACTCGGACCCACACTTCTTTCGCACAATTAACTTGGCGTCGCAGCGCCCTCTAACAGCATTCTTTCCTCTTTTTTTCCACAACTTAGTGTATCATTATCTTAAGCTAATGAGAAAAATTTATAAGTCTTTTAATGTTAGCATTACATGATACTGCAAAATAAGCGAAATTTCGTAAAAATGACTTTAAAGAACCAAAATAGTTTTATGTAAGGCAATATGCCTAATATAGATATTTTTTTTAATTTTACGTAAATGAAACCAAATGAAAATATATTTAAAGTCTTTATTTGGGATCGTAGAAAAAAAGTTACGCTAATTTAAAATAACCAGCAATATTCTTAATTTTATAAAAACTATGTTTTATAAGCAACAACCATATCATCCAACGTTGCCTGGCAACTTAAAATAAAGCATTTTTAGTTTTGGTAAATTTTATTTTGAAAAATGTTAATTAAAAGAGCAAATATTATCTTTCGACAAATTGTAAAGAAAAATTATTCTGAATAATTCTTTATAAATAAAATGAATTTAGTAAAATCAAAAAATTCGAAATAAAGAAAAAGTGTTTAAAAAAGAACGCAATCACATAAACTTGAAAAGTTTATCATTTTAATTTCAAATATTCTTAAGAAAAATAAAACAAATTATGAATAATTATGCCACCAGATGGCGTCAGGCAGAAAATGAGGTTTTAATTTTTAAAAAGTTGTGACAATTTTTTCGAGATTTTTGACTACACACCAGATAAAAATAATAGTGAATTCAGAATAAAAATTTAGAATGGTAATTATTATAATTTTTAACTTATGCAGGAACGCACATTCAATTTAAATCGGGAGAGATGTTAAGATTTTTAATCAAATTTTCAAATAAGTTCTTATTCATATATTTTGTACAAAAATTTGTTCACGAAGTTTTCTTAGAATTCCTTTATTTTAGACAAGTCTCCAAATAAATCGAGATTTTGTTGAAGTATATAAGAAAGGATTGTTGTCACTGTTTACGTTACATATTTCGTTAAACAGTGTTTATTCATTGCCACGTAAATGCTTATTAGAGATAAACACAAAAACTAATGCATTAAATGAGATAGCATATAATAACTTTTCAATAAAATAAAGAAATCTTTATTGATAAGCAGATGATATTTCTAAAGAATCGCAAATTTTGATAATATTAATTGTAATTAAATATGAAAGTAAAGATTTGTTTTTACCAATAAATTTCTTTAAAAAATAAAATCTTTTTTCGTCAAATTTTATTCATTGATTTAAAGGACAATAGCATCCAATTTATTGCCGATAGTAAAAATAATAAAATATATGTATAATTCGATAGTGGTATAAATATATGAAAAAGAGTTCTATTGTTAATGTTACCTAGCTGAATGATTTATCTGAAAAGAAGTGATACAATAAGGATAACAGATACAGCAAAATTTAATAGTTAGAAAATTCAAATATGGATGTTTCAGAAAGAAGTTCTGAAATGTGGAAGTTTTAAAGTTACTTGTCTTTTTCGCGGGTACTAATCTATATTTTTGCTAAATTTTTGTCACGATAGATCGAAAATATAAAGTATAAATGCAAATGATTGGATACATACAGATGACATACGTATTTATCCTTGTAACACGTTAATGAATATTGATTAATATTATTTTATTAACAAATTATTATTTTAATTAACAAATATGCATTCAACGTTCAGCTACATTTCTCCACAATATGTATGAATGTAATACTTATAATTTATTAAGATTATATAGAGAAAGTTAATATGCGGAGCAAGAATATGCATACCAATTAATAAACAGTTAGTAATAGTTATATTTTGCTTAATAAATATATCGAGTACTTATAGTGAAACTCATAAAAAACATAAAATAAAAATGCATCACATAATTTAAAATGTATGAAGTGTATATATATATATATATATAATATATATATATATATATATATATAATATGTGTGTGTGTGTGTGTGTGTGTGTGTGTGTGTGTGTGTGTGTGTGTGTGTGTGTGTGTGTGTGTGTGTGTGTAATATATATATATTATTTAAAATGTAAATGTATAAATATCCATATACTAAATAATAAATTGTCACTCATGATTTGTAAAGCATTATTCTCGAGTTTTAATACACGAAACACTAGAGAAAGGTAATTAATTCCATCTGAGTGATCCATAAAAGTAATTTTCTTCACAATGTCTACAAAGAATATCGAAAGAAAATCACGTGCAATCTTTTTCTAATTTATTTATCTGAAAAATTTATTCATGAGATAGCTTTGAATGATTTTCAATCTTCGTCACTATGTTGGTTCCGGATATTAACTTTATCCTGGACAAAGAAACTGGAATGCATGAATATTGATTGGTTATTTAAAGATAGTCCCAAACATCTGTTATATATGACTTTTTGAAAATACGAAAAATTGCTTTTGGCAAATTCTGAAATTTCGAAGCAATCAATTTAGTGTTTGAGATTAGTGATAACGAGACGTAAATGGTATAATTTCGAAATGAGAATAAAAAAATTCTGCTTAATGTTTTCAATCTTCGTGAATGCGTTGGAAAATTGATATTCAGCTTTTTTACTGTTAAATTCTTCAAGATTTAATTTTTAAAGTGAATAATTTTTCACAAAGTCAAAGCTCTGCATTTAAATTAAATTAAAAAAAGATTTAAAACATACCCAAAGTTAAGAAGTTAAGTAAATTAAGACTTTTTGTAAGTTTAGCTGAAACTTAATTTAGTCGAACATCACAAGACCTCGTGTTTTACTTATACATGCTACGAATAATTTACTGAATTGCGACATGAGACTGAAATTACATCGCTGAGGACTTTTAAGGGTAACTACCCTGAATTTGCGTATCGTATGGGTGAAAAATCAAGAATATTCCAACCGGGCAATCTAACTATTAGTGAGAAATGGCTCCAAAAATAGTGTTTGACCACTACATTAGCCATTAGCTATTACCGTAAGTATTACTATTAACTATTGTAAGCCATTAGCCATTGTCGCAATCGGCATCGTTTCAGAAAGCAGTGATCTCAACATACGCCACTACCAGATTTGAATCACAGCCCTCCTGATGTTTTTTAATTTATTCATTGATTAATCAGTATTAATCTTTAGCTGCATGTATTATATAACGGGAATCTAAACATCATTAATTTGTGCTTTTCAGTCGACTTAGGCAGAAATATAAGGGATCGATTTTGCAAGAAGGAAATATAATATTTTATAAAACTTTTTTGTCAGAAGAAGATTTTAATCTCTATATCTGAAATACCCAGATATATGTAAACACTTGAAAATATATTTTTCTTCTAAATTGTGAGATTTTTGAATTGTCAAACGCATCATATTGAAGGATGAGCAAATAATCTTTTGATACAATTGCAACTCCTTTTGCTAAAATTTCGGTACTATTTGAGTTGTACGAAATGTATGTTGTATGTCGTCTCGCTGGGATGAAAAACAGTAAGAAAAGGAATAGAATCGTACACAAAACCAAACAGCATAGGTAGTAACTCCGCTGAGCTTAGAAATGATTCAAATATTTGATCATGAGCCTTTTTCCATGTGGAAGCAATATTTGCCGAAAGAAAACAAGATATGGAGGTTTGAAATAGTGTGGATGTTTCTTTGAAGCGATTTTAAAATGCTGAGAGTTTCGGGCTTCTGATGTATTGAATGTTTATTTAAGGGAAGCATGTTAAATAAACGTCGCGAAAGATTTCTAATTAACTATTATCTGGTTATATTCAACATGAACTATTAATTATTATAGACAAAATTTCCTTATTATTATTTTCATCAATAACTGCTAAAGAAATTTTTTGTTTACAAGCTTAATATATCACTGTATTTTCAAGGTGTTTTATAATGGATAATATAAAATTAACTTTCTATACATAATATTTCAGAAAGTTTAATATATATCTAAATACAAAAAAAGGCGAGCTGGTTTTTTTTTTTTTTTTTAAATTACTCTTTGTTGCTGCAGACGTTAGTAAATTATTAAAATATAGAAATTATTGCCCTTATTGTTTAAAAGACATTTTTATAAAATGTATATGAGAATTATGAAATGGTTTGTGAATAGAGGTTATATATATATATATATATATATATATATATATATGAGACCTGTTAGCCGAGTATCTGGAGCTCATCGCCACAGGTTTCGGGTTCGGGATCCAACGGTGCCATGGATGCTTGTAGTGGTTCGCAATTCACTTTAAACCGTAGAAAATGGTCTAATATGACTACAACACACCACATCACTGTGTCTCGATATGATTTGTCCCTTTACACTTTAGGATTGATGTGGGTGAGAAGTCTGAGTGGGCTCTGTGACGCTCTACGGTCACATTAGACCGAAAACTATGGTATAAAGTGGATTCTGAACCACTACAACATCCATGTCACCGTCGGGTCACAAACCCGAAACCTTGGCTACCGAGCGCCAGAGTACTAAACACTCAGCTAATATTCGGCTGACAATCCTAACACACGAAATATCTCATGTAACACATGTAACATATCGTGTGCTGTGAAACAACTCATCTCAGAAAATATTTCATGTTTCGGTATCTGCCAATAGGCAGACGGCCCTGCCCCACAATGGTGGTGTTGCGCCACTGAAGAAGAAAAAGTATATATATATATATATATATATGAATTGAAAGTAGGTCATTGCCTTCCGTGGGAAACTTTCAAGCAATTCTAACCTGAATTAGAGTATTGTATTGAAGAAATCTCCCATGAGGTATCTTGAATGTCAATTCTTACAAATGCGGTAAAATTGGCAATGAATCTCGTTGTTTGTAAAAGCAGTGGCTGCAATGAACTCCACCAACTGAGTCTAATTTCGGCTTTTCTACAGTTCCTTTATGCATGTTACCAGTTGGGTCAAGAGTTTCATTTAATATAATTAAACTTATAAAGTTTTCTTACGCTTAAATTTAAATTATAATAAATGTTCCTATATTTCCAAAGCTGATTAAAATATCTTTGAATGACTTTTTAGAAACAAGCAGTATGACGACTATTCCTATGAGATGAACTTTAAAGAAACGCTTCTTATCCTCTTTTATTGAAGCACTTGATTTTATAACTCACAACATCTCCTCAAGAGCTGATACAGAGCCGGTCTTTTTCTTAAGCCTTTCGGTTATGCATTCCTTAAAAGAAGCTCTAAATCCCTTTTCCCATTTTACATCCATTTCCTCAAATAGTCTCATTTTAACGACTAAAGTTTTTGAACTGTTTCAGAAATATTTCTTGAATAAAAATGCTTTTATTTACCTGCAGAAGAATGCGACCATCACTTTTTTTTTTTGCTACTGGGAAAATAAACTAAATGGTCTGTGAAATCAAAGATCCATTGTGCTCCATAAAGCAGCCTTCAGGCGTATTATTCGGGGATTTTTTCTACAACACTTTTAAGGAGAAATAAAACAGCTAAGAAAAAACGTTTCGCACCACTGTGGAAAGAGCTGCAAAATTCAAATAGAATAGCTTTCGAAATTTAAGGTCGAATAGCCAGCGAATGGAGTCAGTTGAAAATGTATCAAACTTAACATCAGGAAATGTTTCTCAAGGATGGTACATGTGAGATGAACCCTTCTGATTTTATAGTTCATTTAAATTTACTATAAAACAAGAAAATAGTGGATTCTTGTGAGACATGTTCTTGCAGGTATTTCATTATAAAAGTTTATACATGCTTTTTCATTTAAATTGCTGACTGTAATAGAAAATGCATAGTTTTTTTTTTTAATTTTTAAAATGTAATGCAAAGAAAATTAACTCAATCTATCAATAAATTAAGAAGAAATATTCACAAATGTAAATGTATTAAATGGTAAATAAATAGTTAATTTGAATATCCTTCAAAAATGAGTTTTATTAATTTAATGTATTTTATATGTTTTGTATATATATTACAAATATTATATCAATAAAATTCATCACATGATTTAAAATATATATATATTTATAAATATACAAAATATATATGTATTTTAAATCATGTGATGAATTTTATTTTATGTTTTTTTTTTAATTTCACTATGAGTACTCGATATACAGGTTGATTATAATTAAAGTCCCACTTTAAAAATGCTGTAAAAAAAAGAAACACTCGCCATTATGGGATCAAATTTGAACTGAAGATACTTGAAGACGGGGAAAACGGTACAGAACCAGAAAATTGTTCCGAAATGAATTAATAGATGACGATATGAGCTGCATGGCGAAAGTGGATTGGGCCATCAATGACATTTTGAATCGTAATTATAATGGCATGAGTTACACATTAACCAACTGTATAGCTCAATGTGCTTGATTGTTTCTGCTTTTTAATGGAAAGAAATGACTTCCACGTCATTGAACACTTGTGGCACTGTTAGTGGAAAGTCCATCCACCATGGCAAGGTTGTACCGCATTGGATTGGTAATATCAGTTTTTAATTGTCCTTGAAACAAAAACTGCATAAAAAGAAACAACAACAGCCTATTGATTATTGCAGATGTCATACAGTTTCCCCCTTTTCAAGTATCATCCGTTCAAATGGCAAGTGGCTCGACCAGTTCGATGTGACGAGTGGCTCTTTTTTACATTATTTTGAAAGTGGGACTTTAATTATAATCACCCTGCATTTTAAATTATTAAATATTTTAAATGTAAATACAAATATAAATCTATATTATTTAAAATATAAATACCAATATCCGAAATAATAAATTGTCACTCATGATTTGTAAAACATTATTCTCGAGTTTTATTACATGAAACACGAGAGAAAGGTAATTAATTCCAATCTGTATATATCTATATATAAGGAGTATATATAAATTCAAAGTAGGCCATTGCCTTGCCGGGGACTCTTTCAAGCAATTCTAACCTGAATTAGAGTATTGTATTGAAAAAAATCTCCCATGAGGTTTCTTGACTGTCAATTCTTACAAATGCGGTAAAATTGGCACCAAGTCTCGTTGTTTGTAAAAGCAGTGGCTGCAATGAACTCCACCAACTGTGTCTAATTTGGGCAATTCTACATTTCCTTCATGCATGTTACCAGTTGGGTCAAGAGTTTCATTTAATATAATTAAAATTATAAAGTTTTCTTACGCTTAAATTTAAATTATAATAAATGTTTCTTTATTTCCAAAGCTGATTAAAATATCTTTGAATGACTTTTTAGAAACAAGCAGTATGACGACTATCCCTATGAGATGAACTATGAAAGAACGCTTTTTATCCTTTTTTTTTTTTGAAGCACTTGATTTTATAACTCACAACATCTCCTCAAGGACTGATATGAAGCCGGTCTTTATTCTTAAGCCTTTCGGTTACACATTCCTTAAAGGAAGCTCTAAATCCCTTTCCCCATTTTACATCCATTTCCTCAAATAGTCTCATTTTAACGACTAAAGTTTCTTAACTGTTTCCAGAAATATTGCTTGAATAAAAAATGCTTTTATTTACCTGCAGAAGAATGCGATCATCACTGTTTTTTGCTACTGGGGAAAATAAACTAAATGGTCTGTGAAATCAAAGATTCATTGTGCTCCATAAAGCAGCCTTCAGGTGTATCATTCGGGGAGTTTTTTTTTTCTAAACACTTTTAAGGAGAAGTAAAACAGTGAAAAAACGTTTCGCACCGCTGTGGAAAGAGCTGCAAAATTCAAATAGAATAGCTTTCGAAATTAAAGGTCGAATAGCCAGCGAATGGAGTCAGTTGAAAATGTATCAAACTTGACATTATCTCAAGGATGGTACATGTGAGATGAACTCTTCTGATTTTATAGTTCATTTAAGCTTACTATAAAACAAGAAAATGGTGGATTCTTGTAAGACATTTTCTTACAGGTATTTCATTATACAAAAGTTTACACATGCTTTTTCATTTAAGTTGCTGGCAGTATTAGAAAATGTGTAGTTTTTTTTTTTTTTAATTTTTATAATGTAATGCAAAGAAAATTAAATCAATCTACCAGCTAAATTAAGTAGAAATATTAACCAATGGATATGTGTTAAATGGTAAAAATAGTTTATTTGAATATCCTTCAAAAAATGCGTTTTATTAATTTAATAAATTTTATATATTTTTATATATTTTATAAATAGGGTGATTATATTTAAAGTCCCACACTCAATATGCTGTAAAAACAGAACCACCGTCACAAGGAGTTCAAATTTGAACTGAAGATACTTCTTGAAGAAGGGGGAAACGGTACGGCATCAAAAAAAAAAAGGTTCCAAAGTGTATTAATAGATGTCGCTCTAAGAGGCATAATGAAAGTGGATTCGCTTGATAGTGATATTTTGAATCTGAATTGCAACGTATTTGGCATGAGTTGCACATTACACCGACTTTTGTGTTCAATGTGTTTGATTGTTTATGTTTTTTGACGGAAAAAAAGGATTTCCAATTCATTCAACAGTTGTGACACTGTTAGTGGAAAGCCCATCCACAACGGCAAGGTCATACCAAATTGGATGGGAAAAACAAGTATAACTTTTTGATGACATACCGTTTCCCAATTCTTCAAGTATCTTCAGTTCAAATTAGAACTCATTGTGACAAGTGTTTCTTTTTTTAATAGCATTCTGAAAGGGAGACATTAATTATAATCACCCTGGATTTTAAATTATTATATATTTTAAATGTAAATATAAATATCTTTTGGTTAAAATGTAAATGTATAAATACACATATACCAAATAATGAATTGTCAATGATGATTTGTAAAACATTATTCTCAAATTTTACTACACGAAAGACGAGAGAAAGGTAATTAATTCCAATCTGAGTGATCCGCAAAAGTAATTTTCTTCAGAATGTCTACAAGAATATCGAAAGAAAATCACGTGCTGTCTTTTCCTAATTTATTTATCATAAAAATTTATTCATGAAATAGCTTTGAATGATTTTCAATCTCCGTCTGGATCCGGATATTAACTTTCTCCTGGACAAAGAAACTGGAATGCATGAATATCGATTGGTTCTTTAAAGAGAGTCCCAAACATCTGTTATATGACTTCTTGGAAATACGAAAAATTGATTTTGGCAAATTATAAAAATGCTTTTGAAATTTCGAAGCAATCAATTTGGGGTTTGAGATTAGTGATAATGAGACGTAAATGATGTGTTTTCGAAATGAGAAATAATAAAATTCTACTTAATGTTTTCAATCTTGGAATCTTGAATGCAATGGAAAATTGAATTTCAGACGTAATGAAATTGAAGATTTCTATTACTCTAGAATTTCAGTAAGATTTAGTCTTTTAAAGTAAATAATTTTTCACTAAATCAAAGTTCTATATTTAAATCTAATTAAAAAAGATTTAAAACTCTCAAATTAAGTAAATTAAGATATTTTATAAATTTAGATGAAACTTAAGATACTCGAACATCAGAAAACCTCATGTTTTACTTTTTATATGCTACGATCAACTCACTGATCTGCGCCGAAAGAGAGAAATTACTTCGCCGAGGATTTTTAAGGGGAACTACCCTAAAATTGCATATCATATGAGAACAAAGCTCAGAATATTCCAACCAAGCAATCCGACAATCAGTGAGAAATAGTTTTACACACTTTGTCGCAATCAGTATCGTTTCAGAAAGCAGTGGTTACAACAAACGCAACTATCAGATTTGAATCACAGACCTCCTGCTGTCTTTATTTTATTTAATTAATTTATTGGTTAGTCAGTAAGAATCGTTACATATTTTAGCTGCATGTATTATAAATTTTTTTATCTAATGCAACTGGCAATACATAGACAATTATCTTCATGCCATAAGCAAGGGCTACACCGCTGTTACTCATTTACTATTACCCAGGGGGCACGTGTAGCATGAAGACATGCTACGGACGTGAGTAACACTACCCCCACAACGCTCTACGATCCTATTAGACAGGTACCTACGGTATAAAGTGGATTACGAACAACTACTAGCAACCATGGCACCGCTGTTACTCGAACCCGAAACCTGTGGTACCGAGTGCCATAGTGCTGGCCACTCGGTCAACAGGCCATTTTTGCATGTATTATATTAAGAGAACTAAACGTCGTCTTAGGCAGAAATACAGAATATAAATATTGCAAGAAAGAAACATAATATTTTATTGTAAGAAGACTATTTTAATGTATATATCTGAAAACAGAGCTTTGTAAACACTTAAAAATATATTTTCCTCTAAATTGTGTGATTTTTGAATTGTCAAACGTATAATATTGAAAGATGAACAAACAATCTTTGATACAATGGCAATTTCTTTTGCTAAAGTATGGTACTATGTGAGTTTCACAAATGTATGTTGCATGTCGTCTCTCTGGGACGAAAAAAAACGTAAGAAAAAAAGAGCACACAAACCCGAACAGCATAGATAGAAACTATGCTGATCTTAGCAGTGATTCAAATATTTGATCACGAGCCTTTCTTCCATCTGGAAGCAATATTTGCCGAAAGAAAACAAGATATGGAGTTTTAAAATATTGCAGAGATTTCAAAATGTTTCTCGGGTTTCTGATGTATTGAATGTTTGCCTAAGGGAAGCATGTTAAATAAACGTTGCGAATGATTTACAATTAACTTTTATCTGGTTGTATTCAACACGAACTATTTATTATTATAGACTAAATTTCTACATTATTATTACCATCGATCCCAAGTAGCACGTGTAGCTTGAATATATATTGTTGAGGCCAGTAGCACTAGTTGAATTGTCAGACGTATAATATTGAAGGATAAGAAAATAACCTTTGATACAATTGCAAGTTTTTTGCTAAAATTTCGGTACTATTTGAGTTGTACGAAATGTATGTTGTATGTCGTCTCGCTGGGATGAAAAAACAGCAAGGAAAAGATCAAGAAAAGGAATAGAACATATAAAACCAAACAGCATAGGTAGAAACTCCGCTGAGGTCAGAAGTGATTCAAATATTTGTTCTTGAAATTTTTCTTCTTCTGGAAGCAATATTTTCCGAAAAGAAAACAAGAGGTTTGAAATAGTGTAGATATTTCTTTGAAGAGATTTTAAAATGCTGAGAATTTCGGTTTTCTGATGTATTGAATGCTTGCCCAAGGAAAACATGCTAAATAAACGTTGAGAAGGATTTATAACTATTATCTGATTGTATTCAATACGAACTATTAATTATTATAGACCAAATTTCCTTATTATTATTATCATCAATAATTGCTAAAGATATTTTTGTTTACAAGCTTAATATATCACTGTATTTTTAGGGTGTTTTATAATGGATAATATAAAATTAACTGTCTATACATAATATTTCAGGAAGTTCAATATATATCCAAATACAAAAAAGGCAAGCTGTTTTTTAAAAAATTACACTTTGCTGCCGCAGACGTCAGTAAATTATTAAAATATAGAAATTATTGAGCTTATTATTTGAAAGTCATTTTTATAAAATGTATATGAGAATTATGAAATGGTTTGTGAATAGAGGTGCCCGATGGTGCCATGGATGCTTGTAGTGGTTCGGTTCCACTTTAAACCGTAGAACATAGTCTAATATGACTACTATTACTACAACACACCACATCACTGTGTCTAGAGATGAGTTGCCCATTTACAGTTTGGGATTCATGTTGGTGAGAAGTCTGGCTGGGCTTTGTGACGCTCTACGGTCATATAAGCCCGGAAACTACGGTTTAAAGTGGATTCTGAACCACTACAACATCCATGGCATCGTCGGGTCGCAAACCCGAAACCCTGGGTACCAAGCGTCAGACTACTAAACACTCAGCTATTGTTGGGCTGGCAATCCTACCCCATGAAATATCTCATGTAACACGTTTAACATCTCATGTACCGTGAAACAACTCATCTCAGAAAATATTTCATGTTTCGGTATCTGTCAATAGGCAGACGGACCTGCGAGAGAAAGTATATATCTATATATAGGAGTATATATAAATTCAAAGTAGGCCATTGCCTTGCGGGAGACTCTTTCAAGCAATTCTAACCTGAATTAGAGTATTGTATTGAAAAAATCTCCCATGAGGTATCTTGACTGTCAATTCTTATAAATGCGGTAAAATTGGCACCGAGTCTCGTTGTTTGTAAAAGCAGTGGCTGCAATGAACTCCACCAACTGTGTCTAATTTGGGCATTTCTACATTTCCTTCATGCATGTTACCAGTTGGGTCAAAAGTTTCATTTAATATAATTAAAATTATAAAATTTTCTTCGCTTAAATTTAAATTATAATAAATGTTTCTTTATTTCCAAAAGCTGATTAAAATATCTTTGAATGACTTTTTAGAAACAAACAGTATGACGACTATCCCTATGAGATGAACTTTGAAAGAACGCTTTTTTATCCTCTTTTATTGAAGCACTAGATTTTATAACTCACAACATCTCCTCAAGGACTGATATGAAGCCGGTCTTTATTCTTAAGCCTTTCGGTTACACATTCCTTAAAGGAAGCTCTAAATCCCTTTTCCCGTTTTACATCCATTTCCTCAAATAGTCTCATTTTAACGACTAAAGTTTTTGAACTGTTTCAGAAATATTGCTTGAATAAAAAATGTTTTTATTTACCTGCAGAAGAAGGTGATCATCACTTTTTTTGCTACTGGGAAAATAAACTAAATGGTCTGTGAAATCAAAGATCCATTGTGCTCCATAAAGCAGCCTTCAGGCGTATCATTCGGGGATTTTTTTTTCTACAGCACTTTTAAGGAGAAATAAAACAGTGAAGAAAAACGATTCGCGCCACTGTTGAAAGAGCTGCAAAATTCAAATAGAATAGCTTTCGAGATGTAAGGTCCAATAGCCAGCGAAAGGAAAATGTATCAAAAATATGTATCAAAATAACAGGAAATGTTTCTCAAGGATGGTACATGTAAGATGAACTCTTCTGATTTTATAGTTCATTTAAACTTACTATAAAACAAGAAAATGGTTGATTCTTGTTGAGACATTTTTTTATAGGTATTTCATTATACAAAAGTTTACAATTGTTTGTTCATTTAAATTGCTGACAGTATTAAAAAATGTGTATTTTTTTAATTCTTAAAATGTAATGCAAAGAAAATTAAATCAACCTAACTACTAAATTAAGAAGAAATATTAACAAATGTATATGTATTAAATGGTAAATAAATAGTTAATTTAATATCCTTCAAAAAATGCTTTTTATTAATTTAATGTTTTATATATATTTTGTATATAGGTTGATTATAACTAAAGTTCCATTTACAAATGCTATAAAAAAAGAGCCCCACGTCACAACGAGTTCAGATTTGAACAGAAGATACTTGAAGAAGGGGGAAATTGTATGTCACCCAAAAGTTCCGTTGATTTTTCCCGTCTAATTTGGTATGACTTGCCGTGGTAGATGGGCTTTCCACTAACAGTGTCACAACTGTTGAATGATTGGAAGTAATTTTTCTCCGTCAAAACACCGAAATAATCAAGCACATTGAACAAACACTACAGTTGGTTTAATGTGCAACTCATGCAAGTAGGGAGGTAAAAAGAGGCGGAGAGGAGGTAAGGCATCAAGAAAAAAAATACCACCTTGTTCCAAAGTGTATTAATAGATGGCGCTCTAAGCAGCATAAAAGTGAATTCGGTTGCCGGTGATATTTTGAATGGAAATGACAACGTATTTGGCATGAGTAGCCCATTCAACCAACTGTAGTGTTCAATGTGCTTGATTGTTTCGGTGTTTTGACGGAAAAAAAGTGACTTCCAAGTCATTCAACAGTTGTGACACTGTTAGTGGTAAGCCCATCCACCACGGCTAGTCACACCAAATTGGATGGGAAAAATCGAAAATTTTTTGTAATTTTTTTTGATGCCATAGTGTTTCCCCCTTTATTTTTCTGTGAAAAAACAGAAAAAATCAAGCACATTGAACACTACAATTGGTTTAATTTGCAACTCATGCCAAATACATTGTATAGTAATTTCGATTCAAAATATTACTGGCAACCGAATTCACTTTCTTTATGCCGCTTATTAGAGCCATCGATTATTTTGGAACATTTTTGATGATGCCTTCAAGTATCTTCAGTTCAGATTTAAACTCATTGCGACGAGTGGTTCTTCTTTTACAGCATTTTGAAAGTGGGACTTTAATTAGAATAACCCTGTATTTTGGAAAAGGTTTTTGCGATTTAACTTAAAATCAATTTGCAAATAAATAAAACAAGTAATATAAAAAAATTTTAAAGTCAATTCCTACTTTCTTTTTTACTATATTGCTGAAAGTCCTTTATAAATAATTTTCATTCACTTCTTAAGTTTATCTGGTGCCATCTATTGGTAGATATATGCAACTTAAATCTAAAAAAAAAAACTTAAATTAATTAATTAAATTTAATTAATGAATTAATATTTGAAAAACTGTATTAACATCCAGTGTCATCCACTAAATTTTCAAAAAAATGTATTTGAATTTGTGTGGATGAATAAAAAGTATTTTATTAACGACTAAAAATTTGAACAAGATATATATAGGGAGAGTGTGAGCTAATAGAAGGAATTGAAAAAATAAAAAAAATCAATTTGAATATTTATATTTACATTTAAATATATAATAATTTATAATACATGTAGAAAATATCAATATATTTATTTAAATGTTAATTAATTTATATTTCTATAAGTTGTCCAATTTATATAAACAATACCTTATATTAATAATTTAATTTTGTTTCAAATCCCGTCTATATGAAGGCTAATGAATAAGTGTTAATAATAATGTGGAAATTTAGTCTATAATAACTAATAGTTCGTGTTGAACATAACCAGATAAAAGTTAATTGTAAATCTTTCGCAGCATTTATTTAGCATGTTTTCCTTGGGCAAATATTCAATAAATGAGAAACCCGAAATTCTCATTTTAATCTCTTCAAAAGAAATATCTACACTATTTGAAACCTCTATATCTTGCTTTCTTTCGGCAAGTATTGCTTCCAGATGGAAAAAGGCTCGAGATCAAATATTTGAATCACTCCTAAGCTCAGCGGAGTTTCTACCTATACTGTTTGGGTTTGTGTACTCTTTTTTTTCTGTTTTTCCATCCCAGAGAGACCACATACTACGACATATATTTTGGATAACTCAAATAGTACTGAAATTTAGCAAAAGAAGTTGCAATTGTATCAAAGATTGTTTGCACATCTTTCAGTATTATACGTTTGACAATTCAGAAATCTCACAATTTAAAAAGGAAAAAATATATTTTTAAGTGTTTACAAAGCTCTGTTTATTTCAGATATATAGATTAGAATATTCTTCTTACAAATGTTTTATAAAATACTATATTTCTTTCTTGCAATATGGATCCTCTATACTTCTGTCTAAGACGACGACAACTCAAACAACAAATGGATGATGTTTAGGCTTCCGTAAAATAATACATGCAACTAGGGGCTTGGTGGCAGAGTAATTAGCACTCTGGCGCTAGATACTGCAGGTTTCGGGTTCGAGTCCCGGCGGTGCCCTGGATGTTTGTAGTGGTTCCGAATTCACTTTAAGCCGTAAGTGAATTTAAACCGTAAAACTTTTAATTATAATCAAACTGTAATGTAAAATATATATACAAAATATATAAAATACATTAAATTAATAAACATATTATTTGGAGGATATTCAAATTAACTACTTATGTACCATTTAATACATATACATTGGTTAATATTTCTTCATAATTTAGTTGATGGGTAGATTTAATTTTCTTTATATTACATTTTAAAAAATAAAAAAACATACATTTTCTAATATTGTCAGCAATTTAAATTAAACCGCAGGTGTATGCTTTTGTATAATGAAATACCTATAAGAAAATGTCTTACAAGAATCCACCATTTTCTTGTTTTATAGTTCATTTAAAATGAACTATAAAATCAGAAGAGTTCATCTCACATGTACCATCCTTGAAAACATTTCCTGATGTTAAGTTTGATACATTTTGAGCTGACTCCATTCGCTGGCTATTTGACCTTAAATCTCAAAGCTATTCTATTTGAATTTTGCAGATCTTTCCACAGTGGTGCGAATCGTTTTTTCTTCACTGTTTTATTTCTCCTTAAAAGTGTTGTAGGGAAAAAAAAATCCCCGAATGATACGCCTGAAAGTTGCTTTATGGAGCACAATGGATCTTTGATTTCACAGACCATTTAATTTATTTTCCCCAGTAGCAAAAAAAAAAAGTGATGATCGCATTCTTCTGCAGGTAAATAAAAGCATTTTTATTCAAGCAATATTTCTGAAACAGTTCAAAAACTTTAGTCGTTAAAATGAGACTATTTGAGGAAATGGATGTAAAATGGGGAAAGGGATTTAGAGCTTCCTTTAAGGAATGTGTACCCGAAAGGCTTAAGAAAAAAAGACTGGCTTCATATCAGTCCTTGAGGAGATGTTGTGAGTTATAAAATCAAGTGCTTCAATAAAAGAGGATAAAAAGTTTCTTCAAAGTTCATCTTATAGGGATAGTTTCTGAAAAGTCATTGAATGACATTTTAATATGCTTTGCATATACAGAAACTTTTATGCTAATTTAAATTTAAGCATAAAAAACATTTTAATTCTAATTATATTAAATGAAACTCTTGGCCAAACTGGTAATATGCATAAATAAAGTGTAGAAAAGCCTAAATTAGACTCAGTTGGTGGAGTTTATTGCAATTACTGCTTTTATAAAAAACGAGATTCAATGGAAATTTTACCGTATTTCATGTATACACCTTTATATATATATATATATATATACTTTTTCTTCTTCAGTGGCGCAACAGACGCATCGTGGGCCAAGGGCGTCTGCTTAGTAGCAGTAGTAGTCTGCTTAGTAGTAGTATCGTAACATGAGATGTTTTCTATTCACGGGGTAGGATTGTCAACCCTGTGCCCAACACTCTACACTCATATTAGACCGGGATCAACGGTTTAAAAGTGGATTCCGAACCACTTCAAGCATCCATGGCACCGTCGGGACTCGAATCCGAACCCGAAACCTGAGGCACTGAGCCCCAGATACTCAGAAAACAGGCCTCATATATATATTCTTTTCACAATTCTGATATACATATTTTAATAATTTACTAACGTTTGCTACAACAAAGGGTAATTTTAAAAAAATAGCTTACCATTTAAAGTATTTATATATAATTGAACTACCGGAAATATAATGTATAGAAATTTAATTTTATATTATCCATTATAAAACACCCTGGAAATACAGTGATATATTAACCTTGTAAACAAAAATATCTATAGCAATTATGGATGGTAATAATAATGTGGAAATGAAGTCTATAATAATTAATAGTTAGTGTTGAATATAACCAGATAATAGTTAATTATAAATCTTTCGCAACATTTATTTAACATATTTCCCTTGGGCAAACATTCTATAAATCAGAAGCCCGAAATTCTCAGCATTTTAAACTCTCTTCAACGAAACATGTACACTATTTCAAACCTCCATATCTTGTTTTCTTTCTCCAAATATTGCTTCCAGTTGAAAAAAAAAGCTACAGATCAAATATTTGAATCACTTCTGAGCCTAGCGGAGTTTCTACCTATGCTGTTTGGTTTTGTGTGCTCTCTGCTTTTTCTTTTTTTTTTTCTTTTTTTTTTTCGTCCCAGAGACGACATACAACATACATTTCGTACAACTCAAATAGCACCAAAATCTTAGCAAAAGAAGTTGCAATTGTATCGAAGATTATTTGCTCATCTTTCAATATTGTACGTATGACAATTCAAAAAATCTCACAATTGAGAGGAAAAATATAGTTTTAAGTATTTACAAAGCTCTGTTTATTTCAGATACATGGATTAAACTATTCTTCTTACAAATGTTTTATAAAATAATATATT
This sequence comes from Caerostris extrusa, assembly GCA_021605095.1. Taxonomy (NCBI): domain Eukaryota; kingdom Metazoa; phylum Arthropoda; class Arachnida; order Araneae; family Araneidae; genus Caerostris; species Caerostris extrusa. The sequence goes on along the minus strand of BPLR01008931.1, from coordinate 43,278 downwards.
TCTTTCTTGCAATATCGTTCATCTATGTTTTTGCCTAAAACGACTCAAATAATGATGATTAGGTTTCCGTAATATAATATGTGCAACTAAAAAAGGAAAGATTCATATTGATTAACCGATGAATAAATTAAATAAAATAAAAACAGCAGGAGGGTTGCGATTCAAGTGTTGTAGTGGCGTATGTTGTAATCAGTACTTTCTGAAACGATACCGTTGTCGCAATCGGTATCGTTTCAGTGGATAATGGCTAACTGCTAGTGACAGCTAATGAATAATGGCTAATTGCTAGTGGTAGCTAATGGATAGTTGCTAATGGCTAATAATAGTTAATAGTAATCATTACAGTAGTAGCTAATTCCTAATGACAATGATCAAATACTAATTTGTAAAGCCATTTTTCACCGATATTTATATTGCTTGGTTTTAATATTCTGGGTTCTTTTTTCCATACGATACGCAAATTCAGGGTAGTTACTCTTAAAAGTTCTCGGCGATGTATAATTTGACTCTCTCGTCGCAATTCAGTGAATTGTTCATAGCATATATGAATAAAAAAGGTCTTCTGATGTTCCATAAAAGTTAAATTTCATCTAAACTTAGAAAACGTCTTAATATACTTAACTTTGGGTATGTTTTAAATCTTTATTTTAAATTACATTTAAATACAGAGCCTTGTTTTTAGTGAAAAATTATTTACTTTTAAAAAAAATTAAATCCTACTGAAATTCAACTGTGCACATACTGTATACAAATTAACCATTTTATTATTCCTGAAATTCAATTTTCCAATGCATTCGTCGCTAAGATTGAAAACATTAAGTAGAATTTTCTTCTTTCTCATTTCGAAAACATATCATTTACGTCTCATTATCACTGATCTCAAACCCCAAATTGATTGCTTCAAAATTTCAAAAGCTGTTTTATAATTTGTTCAAAAGCAATTTTTTGTATTTCCGAAAAGTCATACAACAAATGTTTGGGTCTCTCTTTAAATAACCAATCAATATTCTTGCATTCCAGTTTCTTTGTCCAGGAGAAAGTTAATATCCGGAACCGGACGGAGATTGAAAATCTTTCAAAGGTATCTCATAAATAAATTTTTAAGATAAATAAATTAGAAAAAGATAGCGCGTGATTTTCTTTCGATATTCTTGTAGACATTCTGAAGAAAATTCCTTTTGGAAGGATCACTCAGATGGAAATTAATTACCTTTCTCTCGTATTTCGTGTGGACAAACTCGAGAATAATGTCTTACAAATCATGAGTGACAATTTATCTTTCGTATATTAGTATCCATACATTTTAAATTAGACAGACAGACAGATAGATAGATAGATAGATATTTTTTATATTATGAATCTATAATAATTAATAGTTCGTGTTGAATATAACCTGATAAAAGCTAATTACAAATCTTTCGCAACATTTATTTAACATATTTCCCTTAGGCAAATATTCAATAAATCATAAACCCGAAATTCTCAACATTTTAAAATCTCTTCAAAGAAAAATCTACACTATTTTAAACCTCCATATCTTGTTTTCTTTCGGCAAATATTCTTTCCAGTTGGAAAAAGCTCAAGATCAAATATTTGAATCACTTCGAAGCTCAGCAGAGTTTCTACCTGTGCTGTTTGGTTTTGTGTGCTCCGACTTTTTCTTTTTTTTTTCTCACTATTTTTTTTCATCCCAGAGAGACAACATACAACATACAATTTATACAACTCAAATAGTACCAACATTTTAGCAAAAGAATTTGCAATTGTATCAAAGATTGTTTGCTTATCCTTCAATATATTTTACGTTTGACAATTCAAAAATCTCACAATTTAGAAGGAAAAATATATTTTTAAATGTTTACAAACCTTTTTTTGTTTCAGATATAGAGATTAAAATAGTCTTCTTACGAAAATTTTTTTAAATAATATATTGCTTTCTTACAATACCTTTTTTAATTAGATATAAATACAACTTTTGATTTAGTGAAAAATTATTTACTTTAAAAATTAAATCTTACTGAAATCCGGCAGTCATAGAAATCAACAATTTTATTACTTCTGAAATTCAAATTTCCAATGCATTCACTAAGATTGAAAACATTAAGTAGAATTTTTCTTATTTCTCATTTCGAAAACACATCATTTACGTCTCATTATAACTAATCTCAAACCCCAAATTGATTGCTTCGAAATTTGAAAAGCAGTTTTATAATTTGCCGAAAGCAATTTTTGTATTTCCAAGAAGTCATACAACAGATGTTTTGACTCTCTTTAAATAACCAATCGATATTCATGCATTCCAGTTTCTTTTGTCCAGGAGAAAGTTAATATCCGAATCCGACGGAGATTGAAAATCATTCAGAGTTATCTCATGAATAAATTTTTAAGATAAATAAATTAGAAAATGATAGCACGCCATTTTCTTTCAATATTCTTGTAGACGTTCTGAAGAAAATTACTTTTATGGATCACTCAGATTAGAATTAATTACCTTTCTCTAGTGTTTCATGTAATAAAACTCAATAATAATGTTTTACAAATCATGAGTGACAATTTATTATTTAGTGCGTGGGTATGCATACATTTACACTTTAAATAATAATAATAATAATAATAATATATATATATATATATATACACACAGGATGATTTTAATTTGAGTCCCACTTTCAAAATGCTGTAAAAAAAAGAAATACTCGTCACAATGAGTTCAAATTTGAACTGAAGACACTTGAAGAAGGGGAAAAGGGCACGGCAGCAAATAAAAAGCTACAAAGTGCATTAATCGATAACACTGTAAGAGGCATAAAGAAATTGAGTTCGGCTGCAGGTGATATTTTGAGTCGAAATGACAACAGATTTGACATGAGTTGCACATTAAACCTATTAAAGTGTTCAATATGACAGTTCACAATGTGCGACAGTGTAGTATTCAATGTCTTCAATGTGACATATAGTTTTTTGACGGAAAAAATGACTTCCAATTATTCGACAGTTATGACACTGTTAGTGGAAAGCCTATCCACCACGGTGAGGTCATATCAAGTTGAAGGGGAAAATCGGTGAAACTTTTTTGATGCCTTCTTTTGATGAACTTTTTTTGATGAATTTTCAGCTCAAATTTTAAAAATCATTGTGACGAGAGTTTCCTTTCCTAACAGGATTTTGAAAGAGGGACTTTAATTATAATTAATGGACTACCGGAAATATTATGTATAGAAATTTTATTTTATATTATGTTATAAAATACCCAGAAAATGGGATATGTTAACCTTGTAAACAAGAATATCTATAACAATGGTGGATGGTTATAATAATGTGGAAATTTAGTCTATAATAATTAATAGTTCTCGTTGAATATAACCAGATTAAATTTAATTATAAATCTTTCGCAGCATTTATTTAGCATGTTTCCCTTGGGCAAACATTCAATACATCAGAAACCCGATATTCTCAGTATTTTAAAATCTCTTCAAAGAAACGTCTACACTATTTCAAACCTCCATATCTTGTTTTCTTTCGGCAAATATTGCTTCCACATGGAAAAAGGCTCGTGATCAAATATTTGAATCACTTCTAAGCTCAGCAGAGTTACTATCTAGGCTGTTTGGTTTTGTGCGCTCTATTACTTTTTTTTTTTTTTTCTTTACTGTTTTTCATCCCAGAAAGACGACATACGACATGCATTTCGTTCAACTCAAATAGTACCACAATTTAGCAAAAAGATGTTGCAGTTGTATCAAAGATTGTTTGCTCATCTCTCAATATTTTACGCTTGACAATTCAAAAATCTCACAATTTAGAAGAAAAATATATTTTCAAGTATTTACATATATCTCTGTATTTCAGATATATAGATTAAAATACTCTTCTTACATATGTTTTATAAAATATTATATTTCTTTCTGCAATATCGATCGTCTATATTTCTTCCTAAGGCAACTCAAAAGGATAAATGGATGATGTTTAAATTTCAGTAATATAATACATGCAACTAGGGCCCAGTTGGCCGAGTGGCTGGACCTCTGGCACTGATACCAAAGTTCGAGTCCAAGCCATCGATATTTGTAGTGGTTCGGACTCCACTTTAAATCGTAGGTCACGGTCTAATAGGATTGTAGAGCGTTTCGGGGGTAGTGTTATTCGCGTCCGTAGCATATATTCAAGATACACGTTCTCCCTAGGTAGTGCTAAAATGAGTAACAGCAATGCATCCGTTTTTATGGCATAAAGATAAAAAGAAATTAATAATACATTCAACTAAAAAAAAAGTAAAGATTCATACTGAATAACCAATGAATAATTTAAATTAAATAAAAACATCAAGAGGGCTGTGATTCAAATCTGGTAGTGTCGGATGTTTTAACCACTGTTTTCTGAAACGATACCGATTGTGACAATGTGTGTAAACCATTTCTCACTGATAGTCAGATTGCCTGGTTAGAATATTCTGGGTTTTTTCCCATACGATACGCAAATTCAGTGTAGTTACCCTTAACAGTTCTCGGTGAAGTAATTTTTTCTCTCTCATGAAATTTCAATGAGTAGTTAGTTGCATATATAAATAAAACACGATATCTTCTGATATTTAACTTAATTAATTTTTATCTAAACTAACAAAAAGTCTTAATCTACTTAACTTTGGGTATGTTTTAAAATATTTTAATTAGATTTAAATACAGAAACTTGATTTAGTGAAAAATTAATTACTTTAAAAAAATTAAATCTTACAGAAATTCAACAGTAATAGAAATCAACAATTTTATTACTTCTGGAATTCAATTTTCAATGCATTCACAAGATTGAGAACATACAGCAGAATTTTTCTTATTTCTCATTTCCAAAACATGTCATTTACGTCTCATTATCACTAATCTCAAACCCCAAATTGATTGCTTCGAAATTTCAAAAGCAGTTTTATAATTTGCCAAAACAATTTTCGTATTTCCAAGAAGTCATATAACAGATGTTTGGGACTCTCTTTTTAAATAACCAATCAATATTCATGCATTCCAGTTTCTTTTGTCCAGGAGAAAGTTAATATCCGGATCCAACATAGTGACGAAGATTGAAAATCATTCAAAGGTACCTCATGAATAAATTTTTAAGATAAATAAATTAGAAGAAGATAGCACGTGATTTTCTTTCCCTATTCTTGTAGACATTCCGAAGAAAATTACTTTTCTGGATCACTCAGATCGGAATTAATTAACTTTCTCTCTTGTTTCATGTGTTTAAACTCGAGAACAGTGTTTTACAAAAACCATGAGTGACAATTTATTATTTAGCACATGGATATTTATATGTTTACATTTTAAATAATGTATATATACTATTGTGTCCGAAAAGTAAGACCAATATTCAATTTAAATTCCCGGGTTTATGGAATTTCAATTTTTTTTTTTTTTAGATTGCTGGCACTGTCCATGACATCTGTGTGAAATTTGACATCAAAATATTCATTAGTGTTTGAGTTACGCTTGATTATGTGGGACACTAAAACTGATTCCGGCGACTTTTGAAATGTCTGAATTAATTGAGCAAAGGAATTCATTAAATTTTGTTTACGGAATGAATATGCGTGTGCGGAAACATATAGAAAGCTGCAGACGGTATTCGGTGAGCATTCTTATATCGGAAAGAGAACTTTAGACGTAGTATAAACAGTTCAAAGAAGGCAGAGAACGCGTTAAAGACGAAGATCCCTCTGGTCGACCATCAACCTCAACCGCAATCGACGAAGCTCACGACCAAAAATTAAAGATTTGGTGCTTGCAAACCGTCGATTTAAAATTAGAGACTTTGCTGCTGATGTTGGAATTCCATTTTAGGCCTCAAATCTCGATTGATACCGAAAACACTAAATGCGCCATCTCAGACTGCATTGATTCTTCGTGACTTTTTGGCTAAAAATGAAACCCATATCGTTCCATAACCACCGTATTCACACCGTGCGACTTCTGGCTATTCCCTAAACTCTAAAGACCACTTCGGGAGCACGGTTTTGAGTCAATTGAAGAGATTCAACGTGATTCGCCGTGCGCTTTGAAGGCCATCTGTGCCGATGACTCTTTAGCATGCATTGATGATTGGAAAAAGTTGGCATAAGTGTATTGCATCCAAAAGAGGATTACTTTGAAGGCGATAAAATAAATTTGGAAGGAATATATAAAGAGTTTTAGAAAAAAAAAATTGGTCTTACTTTTGGACACAGTAGTACATATATTTATATTTACATTTAAAATATATAATAATTTAAAATACAGGGTGATTATAATTAAAATCCCACTTTCAAAATGCTTCAAAAAAAAAAAAGAAATCACCTGTCACAGTGATTTCAAATTTGAACTGTAGATATTTGAAGAAGGGGAAACAATATGCATTCAAAAAAAAAAAAAGTTCGAAAATAGATTTTCGCTTTTCCAAGATTTTCCATCCAATTTGGTATGATCTTGCCGTGGTGGATGGGCAGTAACAGTGGCGCAACTTTTCAAAGACTTGAAGTCCTTTTCGGTTCAAAAAACCGAAACAATCAAGCACATTGAACACTACAGTTGGTTTAACGTGCAACTCATTCCAAATACATTGTAATTTCGATTCAAAACATCACTGGCAGTCGAATTCATTTTCTTTATGCCTCTTACAGCGCTATCTATTAATACACTTTGAAACTTTTTGATGCCGTTCTGTTTCCTTCTTCAAGTATTTCAGTATCTTTCTTCTCTAAGTGACGAGTGGTTCTTTTTTACAGCATTTTGAAAGTGGGACTTTAAATATAATCACCTGCCCTTGTAGAATATATTAATATATTTATCTCTTAATTAATTTGTATTTCTTTAACTAAGCCAATTTATTTAAAAATAAATTGTTTTAACAATTTAATTCTATTTCAAACCCCATCTATATAAAGGCTATTGAATAACTGTTTTTGAGTTCATGATGAAACTTAATTGTTTTCTTTATATTTTTAAAGATAATTTCCTTTAAATTGAATGATACTGATTAATTTAAATATATTTAAAGCAATATGTAAAATTACTATAATGTGAAAGTTTGTAAAGTTTATTTAGAAAAAAGAAGTTATCTTGCTGTACAAAGTATAATATAATCAAGGACTGAGAATTAAAGCACCGAAATGAGAAATCTTCAGGAGAATTTATTATGAGTTGAAAAAATCTTTTTTTTATATATTATTTAAATCATTATTAGTATTTACCTTATTAGTCGCTTCACTTCTGATATGTTTATTCATTAAAGATCCTTAGTTTTTTACTCAAGTAGAAAAGTTTCAATAGATGAAGAAATAAAAAGGACTCTGAGTACATTATGAATTAAATAAATCTGTGATGTAGTTAATTGAAGTTAAATTGATATTTGCCGCAGCAAATCATTTCATTGCAGTTAAATTTAGTCATTATAGCTTCCTTATTTTTTTTTAGTCAAATAGAGAAGTTTGAATAAACAATCCGATAAAAAATAATCTGAAATGCATTATGAATTAAGTAAAAAATGCCACAGGTACTTAATTAAAGTAGACTTATATTTTGTTTATCAATTGCTTTCACTATACACGAGTTAGTTTATTGTAGATTTCTTATTTTTTACCCAAAAGAAAATAAGGAATAAAGGAACTCAAAGGAAGTTATAAAACAATATTACTTTAAAATTTCATCAGGAATATTAACATTTTTACTAAAATATGTTATTTCATAATTTAGTTTTTCATAATATGTAATTTCATAATTTGTAATTGGTTTCCGTGAAACTAGGTTCAGAAGATCCGAGAGATTAGATGCGAAAATCATTACCTTTACTTTCGTTTTACCTCTAATTAAATTTAATTTCTCATGTGAATGCATGCAATAAATTGTATTATTACAATATAATTTCACGCAACCTAAGCAGCATCAGTATGTTTTTAATGCAATATAATTTATTTTATTTTTACTCTTTATAACGTAGTAATCGGAGAAAGGCATCCGTAAACTTCAAATTACACAAAGAGGTCCGAGATAATAATTTCAATTCTATGCGAAGTGCTTTAAAAATTGAATAAAAAAAAAAAAGCGGAATTTTGGGAGGAAAAAAAGGGTTTCTTTCTTTGAAAATCTTGAATCTCATAACGATAACAGAAGTAAATGAATCAGTAAAAAATAATTGCCTGTCACAAAATCTTTATATGGATCTTTATATTCTTTAATTCATTCGATATATAGCCAAATTTTTGTATGCAAGATGTAAATTAAATTTCAAACCAAGTCATATCCTTTATTATACTATTATTTTCATGTTACCGAATATATAGTCAATGCCCTCACAATTTTCTTGTGATTTTATTCTAATTCATTAAGAATATTTCCAAAAGAAGAGGCCTTCATTTGTTCCTTACAAAAAAAAAAAATGAGCCAGATATGCAGTATTTTGTTTCGCAGCATCAGCTCATTAATATTTTAATTAATTAATTAAATGTAATTAATTGTAAATTAATGTAATTAAATGTAATGTAAATTAATATAAATTAATGTAATTAAATGTATTGTAAATTAATGTAATTAAATGTAATTATATTAATTAATCGTAATTAAAATTAATCTGTGTCAACATGCCTCTATCAGATTTTTGCGTGTATACAAGCATGAAGTCTGATAGATACCAAACATGCTTACCAATTATTTTTTTTTTTTTCAAAAACTTTTTATTTATTCTACCAACTTTATTTCATCGCCTTCAAAGTAATCCTCTCCGGACACAATGCACTTATGCCAACTTTTTTAATCTTCAATGCATACTAAAAAGTCATCAGCAGGGATGGCCTTCAAAGCGCGGCGATTCACGTTGAATCTCTTCAGTCGACTCAAAACGGTGTCCCCGGAGTGGTCTTTTGAGTTTACGGAATAGTCAGAAGTCGCACGGTGTGAATACGATAGTTGTAAACGATAGGGGTTTCATTTTTGGCGATAACGTCACGAAGAATCAATGCAATGTGAGCTGGCGCATTCAGTGTTTTTAGGTAACAATCGGGATTTGACGTTTGAGGCCCAAAATAGAATTAAACCGATTCTTTTGAAATTCCAACCTCATCAGCAAGGTCTCTAAATGTAAATCGACGGTTTGTAAGCACCAAATCTTTAACTTTTTTGACGTGAGCTTCGTCGGTTGAGGTTGAGGGTCGACCAGAGGCCTCTTCGTCTTCAACGCGTTCTCTACCTTCTTAGAACTGTTTATATATCACTTCTAAGCATTTCTTTCCGATATAAGAATGCTCACCGAATGCCTTCTGCAACATTCTATACGTTTCCGCAAAGAACATTGAATGCAAGTTCTTCCCTCAACTAATTCAGACATTTCAAAAATCTCCGGAATCAGTTTTAGCGTCTCACAAAGCCAAGCGTAACTCAAGCACTAATGAATATTTAGGCATCAAATTTCACACAGATGTGAAGGAAATTGCCAGCAACAAAAAAAAAAAAAAATGAAATCCCATAAGCCCCGAGAATTTTAAATTGAAAATTGGTCTTACTTTTGGACACAGTAGTTAATAATTTCCTCTCGCCTTTTGTTATTTTTGCATAAATGATTAAACGTTTCTCACTAAGAAAAGGAACATAAATTAAAAGGAACACATGCATCTGACAGTTTATTCTTCTTGGGCAAAAGAAGAGAAGCTCTTATCTCAAATTACCCTTTTTTTAATTTAAAACAAGACTTTTTTTGATGATTTCTAATGAGAAAAAAAAAAGAACATATTACAAAACATTAAATTAATAAAATACTTTAAAAATATATATTGTCAAATATGATATTAATAAAAATATGTAAATACATTTTTTATAAATTTCAATTTCATTTATATTCGGTAGCAAATTTAATAACTAAAAAGATTTGAAATTGATGTTGTTGAATACATTATTTTTGCCCGATTCTTGGCGTAGTTCTAACTTGTATAGCTAGTGTGCAAAAAGGCGGAGATTCGAATCCGTTATGTCCCGCATTGCAGTTACGATTTTAAAAAACTAAGAGACTTGATAACAATTTTGAGCACTAATTTTTATTGAAAGACAGGTTGTCTGGTGCGATTTTTCTTTGTTCTCCCATACAATACGCAAATGAGGGCAACTACTCTCATGTGTTTTTCCTTCGTTACCTCTCGATGAGCTGTTAGCAGTAAACTTACACAGGACAGTAAAACTACCGATACTACCGATGCCACTATTATATGTATATACAGGTTAATTAAAAAAAAATGTCTTTTATATATGAGTCCTTAGATATCATACCAATCACAGAAACTGAATGAAATATTAATTTAAGGTATTTTGAAGCACACATTCAAGAATCATATGAAAAATAACAGTTCAGGTTACCAGATTTCAAATGGCAAAACTTTTTTTTTTTTATTGAAATGAGATCACCATAGAGAAAAACCATAAATAGCCCTGGAAATACACTGAAGTGACAAAAGTCATGGGATACCTCTTAATATCTTGTCGGGCCTCCTTTCGCCCGGTGAAGTGCAGCAACTCGACGTGGCATGGACTCAACAAGTCGTTGGAAGTCTTCTGCAGGAACATTGAGCCATGCTGTCTCGATAGACGTCCATAATTGTGAAAGCGTTGATGGTGCAGAATTTTGGGCACGAACAGACCTCTCGATGATGTCCCATAAATGCTCGATGGGATTCATGTCGGGCGATCTAGGTGGCCAGATCATTCGTTGGAATTGTCCAGAACGTTCTTCAAACCAATCGCGAACAGTTGTGGCCCGGTGACATGGCGCATTGTCATCCATAAAAATCCCATCGTTGTTTGGGTACATGAAGTCCATGAATGGCTGCAAGTGATCTCCAAGTAGCTGAACATAAGCATTTCCAGTCAATGTTCGGTCCAGTCGCACCAGAGGACCAAGTCCATGCCATGAAAAAACAGCCCACACCATTACGGAGCCACCATCAGCTTGAACAGTGCCTTGCTGACAGTTTGGGTCCATGGCTTCGTGGGGTCTGCGCCACACTCGAACCCTACCATCAGCTCTTACCAACTGAAATCGTGACTCATCGGACCAGGCCACGGGTTTCCATTCATCTAGGGACCCACCGATATGCTCACGTGCCCACGAGAGTCGCTGCAAGCGATGTCGTTCTGTCAGTAAAGGCACTCGAGTCGGTCTTCTGCTGGAATAGCCCAAGAAAGCCAAATTTCTCCGCACAGTTCTGACAGACAAGTCCCTTGTACGTCCCACATTGATTTCTGCGGTTATTTGACGCAGTGTTGCTTGTCTGTTAGAATATACGACTCTTTGCAGACGTCGCCGGTCTCGGTCGTTAAGTGCAGGCGGTCGACCACTGCGCTGTCCATGGTGGGATGTTATGCCTGAAATTTCATACTCTCGGCACACTCTTGACACAGTGGATCTGGGAATGTTGAATTCCCTAACGATTTCCGAAATGGCATGATCCATGCGTCTAGCTCCAACTAACATTCCGCGTTCAAAGTCTGTTAATTCCCGTCGTGCGGTCATCATCACGTCAAAACCTCTTCACATGAATAACTGGAACAGAAATGAAAGCTCTGCGAAAGCACTGCGCATTTATACCTGTTCTACGCGATGCTACTGCCATCTGAAAATTTGCATATTGCTATCCCATGACTTTTGTCACTTCAGTGTAAATATCAATAATATAGCGCTGCCCTGCCAAATTGGATGGGAAAAATCGGTGAAATTTTTGGGAATTTTATTTTGATGCCATGCAGTTTCCCCCTTCTTCAAGTATCTTCAGTTCAAACTTCAACTCATTGTATGAGTGGTTCTTTTTGCAGCATTTTGCAGCACATGAATCATTTTTAAAGTGTTTGGCTTTTATGACTATTTTCAAATTTCTATTTCAATTGTATTAGATTGCTAATACACAAAATACTCAATAAATCTGACTATATTTTTCCAGAAAACAGCGGTGTATTCAAACATGGGAAGTTATTCTGATTTCATTCTCAGATTATTCGTCAAGAGATTCCTTGAATAAAGAGATTTTTTTATTTCGATTTTAGATTGTATTTGCGAAACAAATTGCTTTTTCCTTACAAAAATGTCGATTTTCCAATGTGATTGAATTTTTTTTTTTTTTTTTTTTTTTCTCTTTTTTTCCTGGTCGATGTGAAACAGAGGAGGAAAATTAATTAAGGAGCTTTTCCAATACAGAATAGCAGATAACTAAGACAAGTTCTAAAGAAAAGGAAAGAAAAAAAAAGCATTAGTTGCGAATTCATTATGTAAAAGAAACGAAATTGGTGAAAAAAGAGTCCTACTACTGATAAAAAAACTGAACAGTTTGAAAGGGAATCAATTATTTTTCTGCAACCTGTATCATTAAATTTGAAATTTTAAATTAACATGAGCAATTTTTATTCTTATTCAATAATATTATTATTACTACTAAATAAATATTTCTTTAAAAGTTTAAAATAAATTAATCATTATTTTTATGTCTTTACTTTTTTTTTGCATAATATTACTGATTGTAACATTCGTCAAATTTGAGAGCCATTAGTAAAAAAAAAAGAATTAATGTATTTTTATAAATGTAGACTACATGCAGAAAATGACTATAAGATTTCCTATAAAGGTGCAAGCAGTAAAAAATAATAAGCCCAATATTGATACATAAGCTTATAATGCAATACCACAAAAAATTTTTTACTGTTTAATCAGAGACTTATAGACAGGAAGTTATGTTATAAATGGAATTTAATGTATGAAAAAGCGATGCATTAAAGCGTACTTGATGAATACCCGATATACAAGATGTAAAGGCATCATTATCTTGAATTATTTCCGAATAATAAAGCAATTTCGGCATAAAAGTGAAATAAAAAGGAACTGATTTGATTGATTTTGGAGTGGAATAATATATTTTGTTCCACAACATATATATTCCATCTACACACACAATATATATATATATATATATATATAAATATAAAAGCAAAATTTTGATTACAAATTGCTTGTATTTTTTCTACACCAAAGCGACATTCTGATCTTGGCCCACAAATTTAAATTTAATTTGGTGGTGATTGAGAAACACATTTTACGCCTGGCAAGTCACACTTACAAGTCATGACTAATTAGCGCTCTGGCGCTCGGACCACAGGTTTCAGGTTCGAATCGCGACGGTGCCATGGATGTTTGTAGTGGCTCGAAATCCACTTTGAGCCGTAGGTCCCTCACATGACCGTGGAGCATAGTCAGTCTTCTCTCATCCACATCATTCCCAAACTGTAAAGGGACAGCTCAGCCGTAGGCACAGCGTAAAGAGATGAACTTCATATTTTAGGCTATTTAAAATCTCCGACATTATATATAATCTTAATAGTTGTCATATATATATATATATATATATATATATATATATATGCAGAAGTTATATGCATTATATTAAAGGTCGCTGATTGGTGGAATCATATTTGCTGAAAAATGTTAAATCGTGCCAAGCTTGTGTTAGAAACGGAAGGAAATAGGAAATGATACCAATTAATTTACAAATACATTTCAAAAGTGACAAAAAAAAATCTAAATCAAGAAAACTGTGACAATATTTAGAAAATAATTATTAGAAAAGTTCTCAAGTTGTAAATCTTCAGCAGTTATTAAAATATTTTCAAGCAGTAATGGGCAAACTTCGAGGTTGAAGAATTTCTTGGCGGAGAAGAGGTTTCCCATATTTGGCTTCATTTCGCCAGCAGAAAAGTAAGTGAGTGTTAATATGCGTGCTCCAAAATAACACCTCAATTGATGATGAGTTTCGAGATTTAATGGGTTGGGCTTTCATACTAAGCGATTCTGTAGTATAAGCTTCCGTGACTAAAACAGGAATAAATCTATGGGATAAATTTTCGTTAGATTCAAGGAAGAGAATTGGAGATGTTTGAACACCCCCCTTTCACCTTCCAGATACCCCTCTGATAATATTTATTGAAATTTAAAAAATACGATTTCGGTGTTGCAAAACCTAATGTAAAACTGAATCTATTATATATTCCTCGTTTAGAGGAAGATTGTAAATCAAACTATCTGTCTGGTATTCGTAAGATCTGCATATTATAGAATATCACCAATACCTTTCTTTTAAAAAATTGTATTTTTGATTAATGTCTGCCTGAAATAAACAAGTAATATAAAAAAAAAATTTAAGTCAATTCCTACTTTTTTTTTACTATATTGCAGAAAGTCCTTTATAAATAATTTTATTCATTTTTTTTTTTTAATTTATCTGGCGTCAATTGGTAGATATATGCAACTTAAATCTAAAAAAAATTTAAATTAATTAATTAAATTTAATTACTGAATTAATATTTGTAGAAAACTATATCAGCATCCAGTGTCAACCACTACAAGTTCAAAAAAAATGTATTTGAACTTGAGTGGATGAATAAAAAGTATTTTATTAACGATTGAAAAGTTGAACAAGATATATATAGGGAGAGTGTGAACTAATAAAAGGAAATGAAAAATAAATGCTTAAAACATTAAATTCTTTATTAATGGCTATTTAATGATTAATTTAACAATTTGTTTTCTTATATTAAAGCAACAAAAAAATTATTAAAACAGTATTATAATTATTAAAATCAATTACAACATGTTGAATATTCACAGTGTCGCATTATTAAAATTTTATTAGTAAGCGCAGTGCATCTACTATTAGTGAGTTATTGTTATTAAAATTCATATTACATTAGGTTGTCAAACACATCTTGCTAATTAGTCCAGTTACCGTAAACGATGGAAACTATATTACTGAAGCAGCATACGTACATATTTGAGAGAATAGACTACTTCTCTGTAGCCAAGTAGTTTGCTATTAATAACCTTTACATCATAGATTCATGGAATGAGACATTGTTTTACGAATAATAAATGAACAGATGTAGATGGCTTGTACTATTTCAATTTCCATACCTATTTACTGCAACGTAAATTTGGTTGCCTTCTATTAAAAATTTTATTTAAATAATTAGAATAATGTTAGTAATGTCCCAGAATATTACTTTTATCAGTAATTACGTAAGCGATAATCAGATACTGGACAAATGTTATATATCTATAACATAAAATAACAACTGATAATTTCGGTTAATCAGCTACAATGTTTTTACTTTAATAAATTCAGCTGAAAGTAAAAATGTATCTAGGGACAAAGATAAATATATTCTTTTAAAAAATGAGTATTTTTATTTTTTTTTTTCGGCAGTATTAACTTAAAAGTTCTTTTATTTCTACAAATAATGTGCATTAAGTTTGGTTTGTAGCTCTACTGTCATTTTTTGCCCACTTTAAGCTAGTTAGACCGGAATCTATAGTTTAACGTGGACTGCGTACCACTCACAAACATCCATGCCACTGCCAGGATTCGAACCTGTGGTACCAATAGCCATAGAGGATATCAGTTCGAGATTTAGTAATTTTTAATTTTATTATACTGTAAAGTAAACATGAACATTTAAATCCTTTTTTTTATTTTAAAGAGTAGCAACATTAACCTTATTTTTTCGGTAATAATGGGAATAAGAATTATATAAATATATCGACATTGGAATACGCATTCATCTATTTCATAATAATTTTTAACTTTCATAAAATAAAAATCTAATTTTTTCAGGATAGTCATTTGATTTCTCGTTTTATGAAAATACCATTAACATTTCAACAGAGATAGTTAATGATTTTTATCACAGTCATTGATTGTCATTTTTTTTTTTTTTCTCATCACAGATAACCTGCAGAAAGTTTTTTATTTATTTATTCATTTGCATCGATAATCACAACTATTTTTACGAATTCAGTAAAATATCACCAAATTTTTTTTTATTGATAAACCTTGAAAAATAGGAAAAACTTTTTTATAGATGTTTTTATCCGAATGCAAAATATTTTGAAAAAAAAAAAATTTTTTTTAACAGCTTAGATTAGAAATATTGCTGTATTATTACCAAATGTAAAATGTGAAAATCATATTTTTAAAATACCAATAAATTTACCATTCGCCGAACGATTAAAATCAGTATATAATTAAATAGTCTAAAAATTATTCCTTGACATTGATATCACTATTAGTAAAATATTGATGATTCTGAATAATAGCATTCAGTTTAAATTATGCGTTTTATTAAAAACATTTTTTTCCATTTAATGCAATAAAAATTCTTGTAACATTGAAAATAACATACTACTGGGTCCATAAAGTAAGACTAGATTTCAATTTAAATTTCCCGGGCATATGATATTTTCAATTTTTTTCTGTGCTTTTTTTTTTTTTTTTTTCAGTGTTTTCGAGACGCGTTTGACGCGTTTGAGGCCCAAAACATCCTTTAAAATAGAATTTTGAAATTCCAACATCATCAGCAAGGTCTCTAATTGTAAATCAATGGTTTGCAAGCACCAAATTTTTGGACGTGAGATTTGTCGGTTGAGGTTGGTGGTCGACCCGAGGGCTCTTCGTCTGCAAAGCGTTCTCTGTCTTCTTTGAACTGTTCTAAACATTTCTTTTCGATATGGGAATGCTCACCGAATGCCTTCTGCAACATTCTATACGTTTCCGCAAATAAAATTTAAGCAAGTTCTTTGCTCAATTAATTCAGACATTTCAAAAATCGGCGGAATCATTTTTAGTATCTCCCAAAACCAAGCGTAACTCAAACACTAATGAATATTTTGACGTCAAATTTCACACAGATGTCAAGGACAGTGCCAACAACCCCCCAAAAAAGGAAAAAAAATTGAAATACTATATGCCCGGGAAATATAAATTCAAAAATGGTCTTACTTTATGGGCACAGTAGTGGATGCTGTTGCTGGTAGTAACCAACCATGGAAGTTAGAAGTCTCTAGTCTCTCGTAAACGTTCTATAGTGCATTATTGCTGATTGGCGACTTTTTATGTGAAAGAAGAAAAAAAAACGGAGATGTATTTATAATGCAAGTTATTTTTGAAGGGGAAAACTGACAAAAATAATATTTTTATATCTGAGCACATATTTTTCTGGAAATCTTCTAGAACACACCTGTGCGCCCTCTACACCTTGTCACTTCTACAGAAGGCAATTCCAATTCCAAACGGCTAGATATCAGCATATTAATTGATAATTTGTTTTGAACTACAATATTACATAACAAATAGCTGTTTGTTAATATATCAGGTTGTAACGAATGTTCAGTTCGATTTTCCTATTGAATAAAACTGAAACTCATTTGGCTTTTGATTCGAAAAAAAAATCCAGCTTCAGAAAAAAATCTTTAACCTCTTCTCTTGCAATTAGCCTAGTCCTGTAAAAAGACAGTAATTTGTGGGGGCAAGATCAAGAGAATAGAATGGATGGACTTTTATTCCTTGGACTTTAGCAGCGTATAGTTTACCATTGTCATATTACAGGTTTACTCCTTTTTTTGCATATAAGCAAAGGCCGATTTACTGCAAAAATTCTTATAAGCGTCATAGTCAACTTCAGTAATTATACTTTAATTGTAACCTAACGGCTCGTAATGAATAATTACTTTCCTATCTCACCCTACATTGAAGCGGCCTGAAGCCTAAGTGGCTACTGCTTTGACCTTTGGTGTAGAAGTTTCAAATCCTGGTGGAGGTATGGATGTTTGCTAGTAGTTCGAATCTACGTTAAGCTGTAGGTCTCTTTCTAATTAGCCCTCGTAAACAAAATAATCGTAGAGTGACAAACCAAACACACCCTAAATTGAAAAGAATCTTTAGATGCAGACTACTTCAAAGTTATTGGACTTAATAGGTGGGCTGAAAGGTTCATAGGCTGACACATAGATGGCGCAACTAGTATTACATCCACATGACTTTTAATTAGCCCTAACCTTCAAAGGACACGTGTATAAATTTGACAGCTGTTGCACTATTAGTATGCGAGTTATAGCATTTTTAGTGAAGCAACTTTTGTCAGTTTGAAAAAAATGGATAAAAAGGAATTTTGTGTGTTAATAACGCTTTTTTGGAGAAAAAAATACTATTGAAGTCGAGGCTTGGCTTGATAAACATTATTCGGACTTTGCACCAGGAAAATCAACCGTAGAGAAGTGGTTTGCTAAATTAAAACAAGACAAAATGAGCACCGAGGACGATGCACACAGTGGACGTCCCTAAAGAGGCTGTTACCGACGAAAACATCAAAAAGTCCACAAAATAGTTTCTGATAAACGTAAAGTGAAGTTGATTGAGATAGCTGAGAAAGATATCAAAGGAACGTGTTGGACATATCATGAATGAATATTTGGATATTCGAAAGCTCTGTTCAAAGTGGGTGCCACGCGACCTCACAATCGACCTAAAACAACAACGAATTGATTATTCTAAGCAGTGTTTGAAGCTGTTCAATCATAATAAACCCGAATTTTTGCATCGATATGTGACAATGGATAAAACATGGCTCCATCATTTCACACCGGAGTCCAATCGACAGTCAGCCGAGTGGACTGCAAGTGATGAACCGACTCCAAAGCGTGGAAAGACACAAAAGTCCGCTGGCAAGGTTATGGCATCAGTATTTTGGTATACGCCCGGTATAATATTCATTGACTATCTTAAAAAAGGGAAAAACCATAAACAGCGACTATTACGTAGCGTTATTGGAGCGTTTTAAAGACGAAATCGCGGAAAAACGTTCTCATTTGAAGAAGAAGAAAGTACTGTTTCATCAAGACAATGAACCGCGTCACAAATTAATGAAAACGATGGCAAAATTGAATTAATTGGGCTTCGAATTGCTTCCGCATCCACCGTATTCTCCAGATCTGGCCCCCAGCCACTTTTTCCTGTTCTCAGACCTCAAGAGGATGCTGGCTGGACAGAAATTTCTCGCCGATGAAGAGGTAATCGTCGAAACTGAAGCTTATTTTGAGGCTAAAGACAAATCGTACTATAAAAAGGGTATCGAAAAATTGTATGACCACTATAATCGTTGTATCGCCCTCGAAGCCAACTATATTGAATAATAAAATCAAATTCTATCAAAAAAATTTTTTTTTTCTATGTTAGCCTATGAGCTTTTAAGCCCATCTCTCTCCATGAGTTATCTCTTTCGATTATCCCTATTATAGAGGATCCCTTGATATACTATAGATAGCTAAAAGTCAAATCTGTTTTACCATATTTTATACTTATCCTTCAAAAACGTGGACAAAGCATTATTTGCAACATAATAATATTAAAAATATGCTGATTTGAAATAAGGGAAAAAGCACATAATCTTATTAAAAGTTACAAGAAACGATATCTGTTGTACAATAAGAACTGATTTTATCAAAAGTATAAAAGTCATTGCTGGTATATCGTGATATGATTCATTACATAACAATCAGGAGGATGCAAGTCATTTATTTTTATATGACCCATCAGGAACCAGTCAGTATTGCTGAATCATTATTTATAAAAATAGAAATAAGACTGTTATTGTGAATGACAAACACATTTTAAAGACGTTAAATAGGCTTTTTAAGTAATAAAAAACAATTCATGATCTTGTCAATAATTCGAGTATAAAAAGATGTCATAAATACCCTGTAATGATACATGATTATACTTGATTTGTTGATAAGATTTTATTGAAGAATTTGTTTGTTAAATGTAATATTTAATTTTCTTGTTTGTATAGTTTCGCAATATTATTTTTTGCTATTACTTCTTAATTTTATTTTAGTTTGTATTTTGAAATTCATTGATAGCATACATTAGTTTTCGTTTCCATGAGGTAAGTACGGAAGCATGTATTGTTTTATTCACAATTGCCAATTTAGACAAAATTGCACTAACATTTTATAACATCTATTGAAATTTAATAATAGAAGTAATGACTACATTTTGTTAAAATATACACATTTAAATATACACATTACGTTAAAATATACACAATTTTTATTGGTTTCAATATTAATAACTATATATATAGTTATTAATATTGAAACCAATAAAAAATTGTGTTCTTCAACTTTGGTAAAAATAATTTAAAAAGTTAGTAATATATATTCAAGGGCCTGATAGCGAGTGATTAGCGCTCGATGCCACAAGTTACGGTTTCGAGTCCCGGAGATGGAATGGATGTTTGTAGTGGCATGGAATCAATTTAAATCGCAGGTCCCCGGTCTAATATGATTGTACAGCGTTGGACATAGGGATGACAACCCTACCCTGTAAAAGAAAGCATCGCATTTTTTGGAATGTGCCAGTAGGCAGACAGCCGTGGGCCATCCAGGGGCTGTTGCACCATTAAAGAAGAATGTATACTTAAGGTAAAAAATTGTTACAGCTTAATTTGGTTAAAAATAAATAATTCTAAAAATTATTTTTTTCTCATCGTGTTCTACTATATCCTTAATAATAGAACAAATTTCTGCTGCATGTATTGTGTATATTCATCTTATGATTTTGATAAATAGGAGGTGTTACATCGAAACCCAGGTTCCCCTGCATAGGGAGGCAACGCCCTATGTCCAGAAAAACATCCTGTCTGTGGGGGTGTCTGGCAGGGGGTGAGGTGACTGGGACAAAGAGAAAGGTTGTATGGCAGTGCATCTTCGAGCTTGATGGCTGCATAAACTAAATGAGTTGAACAACTACGACCAAAGAGAATGGTCGTGTGGCAGTGCATCTTCGAGCTTGATGGCTGCATAAGTAAAAGAGTTCAATAAGTGTAACCAACGAGAAAGGTTGCGTGTGGCAGTCCATCTTCGAGCTTGATGGCTGCCTAAATAAAGGAGATTAATTAATTATACAGTCCATTAGCATTTCTTCGTGTCGGTGTCGAATATTATTTGAGTTTATTTTCATGTATGAATGAACTGTCGAACAGGAGGCTTTTAAATATATCTCTATTAAGGATTAAAACTTTTAAGTTCTGTTTGTTTTTCTGATTAATTCTTTCGAATTTAATCTAGTTTTTCCCATTAAGTTAATTTTACCAGAGAGCAACAGTGGCTGATGTCGATGGCGCAGCCACATTTTTGTCAATTAATTTATGTGCTATTTCTTCCTCAGCAACACACGAAATCTAGTTGAGGTATAAAATCTTGACTGATATTGAATGTCCTATGCATTCTGACTTCTGTATTCATATAAAGCAATTTGTTAGAAAATTTAAAAAAAACTTTTGCCCAAGACGGTTTGTATGTTTCTGTTAAAAGAACTCCATATCTTAATATTTTTATTACTTTTAGTGCCCTCCCCTTCGCCACCCTGATAGCATGCAAGACATATCAGATCTCAAGAGCAATTGATTTCCATGTTATTTAACATCTTCTGTGAAACAGAAACGTATGTTTATTTTATTTCAGATAACATGTATATTTATCAGATGCTTGTATTATATATTTATCTCTTAATCAGAAATATTATATTTTAAATAACAAAATTTAATCAGCTTGCGAACTAATGATTAAAAAGTCCATCAGCAAGGAAAGAAAATGTCTCATATTATGTCACCGTTTATAATGCTTCTTCCTACGCAATAGTATTACTTGTAACTTAAGACCAATTAGTATACTATCTCTAAGATATCATGTCAAAAACCACGCGTGCCGCGCTCGCTATTTTTGTGAAAAATTCAATAAACTTATATGATTAGCTTATTTCATTGTCCTCAACAAAAAAGAAACCGTCTTTGCCACTCAAATAAGGGATTTTCGATTCATGTACATCCAACATTTATCCCCCATAGCAATAGCATTAAGCATTCAATCTTCTATCTATCAGGAACCAATAAGGATATCGCAATATATAACAACACGATATTTCCTTCCGCAAACAAATTCGCCAAAAGTTATGGAAGGCTGGTCGTATATATATGTGTGTGTGTGTGTGTGTCTGTGTGTGTGTGTGTGTGTGTGCTGTGTATTTCTCAAACCTGCGTATATTAACGTTTTAAAGAAATTTTAATGTCTTAGTAAAATTTATTTTACTAAGACATTAATAAAATTAAAATGATAACTGATAAGATAAATTAAAACTGATTAATTAAAAACTAATTAATCGGTTTAATAGATTAATAAATTTAATTAATTGATTCATTAATTAAATTTATTTAATATGGCGTAATATCATTAGTAACTTATTTTATAAACTCATCAGTGTTTAATAGCTTTATAAAAAATCAGCGCACCTTTTTCTTATGCACATGCTTTTAAATTCAAATAGAATATGTGTTAAAAAGTTAATTGGAAAATTAATTGAATTTTTACAAAATTGAAACAGGAAAGGAGAAGCGAGATCTTAAATGGAGGATAGGACAAGGGCTAATTTATACGTCCAAAGATGATGAAGTAATATTTAAAAGAATGTGAGAATAATGGCTTTTTTAAGTTCTATTTTTATTAAAATCGGTTTTTTTTTTCTAATGCAGCTGGCAAACACTTAGACAGCTGTCTTGGATGCCTTAAGGCAAGCGCTGCCCAGACTTTTCTCACTTTGCATTATCCAGGGGCGCGTGTAACTTGAAGATAAGCCACGGGCGCGGAGTAACAACGCCGCCGCAAAGCTCTAAACCGGGACCTACGGTTTAAAGTGGATTCGAACTATTACAAATATCCATGACACCGCCGGGACTATAACCCGAAACGTGTCGCAGAGCTCTAGCCACTGGGCCATTCAGGCCCTTTATTAAAATTGTAAAATTTAAATTTTTTTTTTTTAAATTTCTAATTCATTTTTATCGTGTGTGAACATGATATTGTCTTGGTTAGAGAAGTTGTCTTGGTTTTTCTTGGTTCCTCAAAGAAAAAAAAAAAATGACCCTAACGGACCTTTGGTTGGGTTACCTTCGTGAGGCGTTTTCTTCCGTGGAATAACGTTCTAAAATTAAAAAGTAATATTTTCCTCTGGAAATCTTATAACGTTTTTACAAAACCTTAACTATGCATTAAAAAGAAAACATCAAAAAAACACACACAAAAATTTAATACGTTCGAGCTTCGATTTCGTCCGCGAAGAAACGTTCTAAAAATAAGAATTATTAAACCCAACGTTCTCGGTTAGCTAAATTTCTTTACATTGAGAAAGGATTAAAATTTCAGTTATTTCAACAGGAGCGCTAAGTACTACATTCAGACGCCATTCTCAGACGCCAAGAAGAAAACTGAAGTTCAACTACATAATATTATTTATTTTATACAATGCAAAGCAATGGCGACAGCACAAAGTCTAAACTACACCTAACAAACTTTTAAATTTAAAAAAAAAAAAAAAAAAAGATGGTTCTCCTCACCGTTGCCACACATCCAGATTCAAGTTTTATGCTGTCAGCTACATTAGTTCGCGAAAGTTCAGATTGAAACTAAAACGATTCTCACGATTCTAAAAAAAATGTTACAAAGTAACACTCGCTCGAATTCAAATCATGGCTGGTTTAAAACCTATCAACAGTATTAAAAGAAGTTAATTATTTGATAATCAAATATAAGTTATTAAAAAAGTAAAAAATTGTTTTTGTTGTTTGTTTCATATTTTCCTCAGTGGCAACATCATAACGTTTATGTTCTATATCAGTGAATAATCTCGGAATAATTTATAACATCTCGGAATAATTATTTTAAAAAAGTATATGTTTCTGTTTATATTTACTTTAAACAAAAATTTTGCAAATAACAATGAAAGTAAAATAGTCATATTGTAAGAAAGAAATGAGGAAAAAGAAGAAATAAGGAATTTCTACATTTAAAATATTATAACCCTAAAACAATTGACGGTAGATAGGCGAAATATTTCAGGATGCAAGGTTGGCGTCTTCTTCAGGGTTACAATATTCTAGATTTTTACTTTGAATTCGATAGTTACGGTGGGAATTTCTACACTTTAGGGTTACGATATTTCCAAGTTTCTTTTTCGCGCCAAATGGAATCGCCAACACCCCAGTATTTTGCAACGGCAGTGACCATTTTGTTTGTTTTGGAGGGGACTTGGTGCTAAACCGCAAGAGACAAAATCGCCAAATAAACAAGTGAAACCCTAAAATACAGAATTTTCTTTCTTGTATTATTCTGATCAATAGCTTCATAAATTTCTTGAGTTATTGAATAGTGGTAAACTCCCGTGCGTATTCTTCCAAAAAAGTATGTTCACACATGAAAAATTGAAATTCGTGAAAGGATTTCAGTTTTAAATTTTTATTATATTTCTTTCTGACTGTCAATATAAACTGAATAAAACGTAATCAAATATATTATTTTGTTTCCTTTTACTTACAAAAAAACACGATTTCATTGTTTGCGATCTGAATAATTGTCGGGAATGTATGGACAATCATTATCCAAAATCATAATCCTATCGAGATCGTATGAGAAACCAAAGAAAATTACAAAAAAGAATCCAATACTGAATCGTCTATTTAATTATATTTGAAATGATTTTCAATAGGAATATTATTCAATAGAATATATACATTAATTTGATTCAGATCCAAAAGTAAAATAAATAAAAGCTATGAATGCAATAATTGGAAACCAATTTTAACCACATTCTATTCATGTACGTGTTAGAAATAGAAAAATCCCATTGGGAAAAAGATAGAAGAAACGTTGAATATAAATTTTACCAACCACAAATTTTAGATAAGGCAAAATCGATACAAATTCCAAAGAGAAAAGAAAAAAAAAGAAAGATAACTTGAGTATTTTAGTTATTAGATATCTTAAGTTCAGGGGCGTTATTTGATTAGAAAAATATCTGCAAACAAACTTTGTCCTCAGAGAAATCACATGACAACATTTAACGATAAATCGCAGAGTGATTTGGAGATGCTGAAATGGAATAGAAAGTAATGCCATAATGCTTTTCATGAATAATACATGAATCAAGTTTGGTAGATTATTTTTCTTTTCACTTTCGTTTACCTCTCTCAATTCAATTATAAATTCAGTGGCATCTCTTGATTTAATCATTTATTTTATCTGCTTTTAGCATATCAATGCCAAAAGGGTGGGAAAAAAATATTAAAGATTCCAGGAAGAATAATTTCCTTCATATGAAGATGTTTTTTTCTCCACTTACGGAAGGTATGGTGTGATATTAACTCGGTTCACGTAGTGATTACATAATGCACTTTCACTGTATGTCTTCTCTTTAAACACGGTTTTATTTTATTTTTTGGTTTGAATTTTCTCAATGGCGATTGCACTCTAAAGAGTTTTAAGAGATTGTAACTCACATTCTTGAATATTTTTTTCGCCTGAAATGAGTTCTTTCGCATTAAATATGCATAGGATAAATAGATTAAATCGTTATTTTGTGAATTTATCAACAAAAATTATATTTTCCAAATAATTATTCGACAAATCTTATCAACTACTTATTTATTGTAAACAACAATTATAATAATGCATACTAACAAATATTAAATTTTTTTTTTTATGTTTCTTGAGAGAAATTTGAAAATCTAAATACACAATAATTTAAATTTTCCTTATATTGAACAAATTAGCAATTATAACACTATAAATGTAGGCTGTAGTTTCCAAACGCATACAACGAACTCATGTCGACTGAAGCTCCACTTTTTATAGGATTGGGCTGTGGTATCTAGGGGTTAATTTCCAAGCATGGAGAAACAGTGTGTTACTTTTAAAGCCACGGCCATTTAATAAACTACATTATTATACATCATCTTCATTATCCACTGCGTTCCTCAGCTATCCCATCGGTCATCAATCTCCTTTCCTCTTCTCATCTACGGGGATCTGTTTCCTTCTCTTGGGGTCAAGGTTCAAGGTTCAATATTCCCCACATGGTGAAAGGTCTGCAGCACATAACCGTAATTTGTCCCGCCCGCAGATTAGCAGACAAACAAATCCTACGTAAATGATGACTTCTCATAAGAAATGTGATATATATAATTCTCAGCAGCATCATTGGCGCAACAGCCCCATGGTGGGGGGCAAAGCCATCAGCCTACTGACAGATTTCAAGACGATGTTTTCTTTTTACAGGGTAGGGTTGTCAGCCCTATGCCCAATGCTCTACAACCACATCTGACCTACGATTTAAAGTGGACTCCGAATCAGTACAAACCTCCACCGCATCGCCGGGACTCGAACCGGAATCTATGGCACCGAGCGGAAGAGTGCTAGTCACTCGGCCATCTGGCCTCACATATAATTCTACATATAAGAATAACAAATACAATTCCATAAATTAATTCCATACAAAGGAATTAAGGTCAAATCGCAAAATAGGGGCAGTTGGGATTTGGCGACTTTTTGTAACGCCAACTGAGTTATATGTCGCCAAATGTGGTTACCCGGAATTCTTGTACTGTTTGCAATTCACTTTCACTTACAGTTGCAATCCTTTCCTGGATTTTGGTGAAAAGAATGTTTGACGCCAGATCCCAACGACCCCTGCTTGGTGATTTTACCGGAATTAATACATAGAACTAAAGCTTGTTTTGTTTCAAGTCTTTAAATCGTGTTTCTCAAACGAAGTTTCTCCTGAATTCCAAATTAAATATATAAACAATTGCACACTCGTTATAATGTAAACAGATAACTGCTGTTGCCACAAGGCCGGATTTAGATGAAAAGAGGTCCTAGGCTATTCCACTTATGAGGCCCTTTCACCTCCCATTTTTAAGTTTGTAAATCACTTATTATGTTTGTTTATTATTCATATGTGTATAATTTCTCCTTATTCAGTGTTTTAGTGTTTACTGTTTTTAGAATAGTGTAATTCTAATTTTGCTAACAATTTGAATGTAGGCCCCTCTTGATCTTGAGGCCCTAGGCTGAAGCCTGGTTACCCTACAGGAAAATCCGGCCCTGGTTGCCAGCTTCACTAAACTTAATCAATTCTTAAAATTAAGGGAAAGTTATATGTAAATGAAAAAAAAGAAAACAATTCGGATAAAATTCACAAATTAATATGCTCAGCATATAAAATATTGAATTGAGAATTTTATCTGCTGAAATCACAACATGTATGTTATGATTCTTTTCAACTTAACTTTACGATCGTTGCCTTTTATGCCGTTAATTAGTCCTATTTTAATATTATAATAAAGTTAAAATTAAAAATATCTTGCAATTCAAAAAAAGCATATAAATGAAATGTAAAAACACTTGGCATGAATTAATATGTAATAAAATTGAAAATTATTTTAATATAATAAAGGTATTAAATATACAACATTGAAGTAGTAATAAATAAATCCGACAAAATGGATTGTAGTCATGAATATGTTAATTTCCCAATTAGCATATTCATCACTACAAAAATTCAATATATATTCATACAAAATTTAGATTTTGATTTTAATTTTAAATTATGATTTCACGAAAAAAATTCTTTTTTTTTTTTTCTGAGATATGGAATTCAATGGTTACTTATCACCATCATATTAACAATTGACAAGTCCATCGATAAAAAGAATAAAAATATTAAAGTTTATAACTATGCAATCATATTGTTAAAAAATGTTACAAATAAATATCATTTTTAAATAAACATCAAATTTGATGTCGTAAGAATTATTTCAAGTTAATTACAATTACATTATTATTACAATTATTTCAAATATTTATTATAAATTATTATTTATTATTTCAAAATGTCACAGAAAATAATATAGGTTGAGAAAATATATATAACTCCATTCTAATGGCTCCATCAGATATGAACTTATCAAAATTTACGAAATCAGAACAAATTTATGCCAAATTAAATATTAACATAGTTTTAAATTAAATAACATCATAATTTTGAATTAAATATTAACATAATCAATTATTCAATAAAACTTAAAATATAAAAATTATTTTTTATATTCTCAAATACTTACAGAAACAAATAGAAAACTAACTTTATTACTAACTACTTTATGTGTACAATTTCAATGTGTATCCTCCTTCATCTGACAAGCTTTCAAAAAAGCACCCCTATGGCATTACACAGAAACGTTCAGTTAGCCTTACAAACTCTTACTCAAGAGATCGTATATTTTGCGCACCCCTGCACTTTAGCCAAGATTCCGGCTCAATATTGAAATCCTTCCACATAACATAGACTGTTTTAATTTAACTTTTAAATTTTATGTACAATATTAACTAATTGTTTGTGTGGTGTCTGTACCTGTAAAAAAAAATGTGTCAGTTCTAATCTTGTGCATCCAATATTTCGAAGCATCCCAATACAAAGGGGCCTGATGGCCGAGTGACTGGCGCTCTGGCTCTCACTGCCACAGGTTTCGGGTTTGAGTCCCGGCAGTGCCATTAACGTTTGTAGTCATTCGGAATCCCCTTTAAACCGTAGATCCCCACTCTCACTTAAGTGTAGTGAGTACGACTGACCACCCTACCCCATAAAAAAAAAACATCTACTATCTCGAAATCTGCCAGCGAGCAGGTGTCCTTGGTCCACCATGGAACTGTTGCGCCAATGATGATGATGATGATGATGTTCCTAATACAAAAGTTTAAAACAATTTACAACATAATAAAAGGGGGGATTACAAAATTTATGTGAAAGATATATTTATTTTAAATTAGATGCCATTTTCAGGCTTTTAATATATAATTTTAACATTTCAATCTCTTTTTTAGTCTTTTTTCAATCTACATAAAATTTTTAATTTACTTTAAAAATATTTATTGCTTAACGGAAAGAGTGTTGTGCTTGCTGTTAAAAAAAACATGACGAAGAAATCTAAAGCACGAGACAGCTTTTTTTTTTTTTTCTGAAAACTAAACTAATTGTAGTTTAAACTATCAGAGACCTTAAATATTACATCTCGTGCCTTACTAGTTAAAGAGATTATTGCTTCATTAATCTCTGCAGTTTAATTAAGTTAAGTTAAATCGGGTTGGCGCAGACTTCTGAAGGTCGTGGGCAATATATATTCACAATAATTTGTCCACGGAAACACGAAAAACAAAAAAAAAATTATATTATGTATAAGAAACTAATAGTTTTAAGATAATATATGTAAAAAAAATTTTTAAAGCTTGGTAATAATAAATAATAATTGGTAATTAATAATTGGCTCATTTTTTACATAAACCAAGCACTAAGTTATATAAGCCAAGAGCAAATTATCTTTTTTATAGATTTTTTTAATATCCATGTCTGAAAATATCTGTTTACAAATATTTATGGATCCTCAACCCTTAATTCAGGGGTGGACAACCCGAGGGCTGCCTTGATTATTTTCCGCCCATGAGATTTATTACATTTTTACAAAATATATCTATTTCATAATGGCCAAAGTAATATAAACCAATTATTAAAAAAAAATACATTATGTGTGCATCCAAATATTCAAAAATTAACTGCCGAAATTATGAGAAAAACTTAATTTTGATTTTTAAAATAATATTCTAGCTAATATAGGACAGATATTGCCTGCTTTATTTATGAGTTTACAGTTATGAGTTCGCAGGATAACTAAATTATATTTTGCAAACTCATGAGGCGCGCCATAATACTTGAAACATCTAATATAACAGGTTCTATGTTTCACTTTAGGTGATCTCAGTGACGCTGTAATCATCTTTAGATACACACAATTTATTGTTGATAGCTGAGCAAACCAGACCCTTAGTTGAAGTTGTTAGCGCTTTTGGTTTAACTTACACCTGCAAACCTTCTTTTCTAAAAATTAAATTGGCCAAACACAACAAGCTCCACCCATTACGATGTGCAAATACCCAAATTGAGATCGATTTGCAAAAGCTAAGTGAAAGAGTGGAGTAAAAAATATCTCACTAGTAAAATAAATATTTTTTAATGATTTAATTTTTTTATTTCGTTTATATTTATATAATTTTTATATTTCATTTTTAGTGTTATATATTTCTTTAAAATGTGCATTTAATATCATTATTATTATATTATGTATATTTACATGCATGAATAATAGTAAACACAAAAATAATAACTCATTATGTTTCAATTTTTCACTCCAGAAAAAAAAAAGTCTACAGTGAGTCTAAATCTAATATGGGGGATATATAATTCTACGTGCGGTCCGCGGAGTTAGGATGCATTTCAAAGTGGCCAGCAAGATCATTTGGGTTGGCCACCTCTGCCTTAATACACCATACAGAAGCAAACAGGTACTTTTTTTTATGTTTTAATGAACTATGTTTAGAGTCATACTATAAAGTAACGATTTCTTCAAATAAATATTGTCCTTGAGCCAAAAATTGGAATAAATAACATAAATAGTAACACTATATCCAAAATAGCCCTTTAGTTAAAAAAAATTCTTAATCTCTTAACCTTCAATAAAAATATAAAATATCGATTAAATTATTTTTCTAATACAGGAGTATTTAATTTTAATCCAGAGTGATTTCCTATTTTAATATCATAGAAATTAAAGCCTACAAAACAAATCTTTACATGACTTTTCAATTTAAAAATTGTCATGTAATGATGCCATCCCTGCATTAAATCGTCCGATATTAAAGAGCAAAAAAAAGTGCAAAATGATAACGATAAAAGCGAGAAGAAAATAAGAAATAGTCATCAGCAGAAACGCGTCGAGTTTCAAGATTTATTGATCAATACTTCAAAAATGCCACTTTGATCGATAAACATGCTGCTGCCAGAAATCAGGAGAACGTAATTTATGCGGATCCGATTTGTTTAAATGTTTTTCATGCTACGCGGGATCAACTATTTTTAAAAATGCTACCAAAAAAGCACTAGCAGATTTGTAGAGAATGCACGGGCCACACTCTCATAAATCACGAAAAGTATCTAGCATAATACATATATATAACAAAACCATTATAACGTTTGCAGTACAAAGATCTTTAAGTGTTTCGTATACATACTTTTCAAAAAAGAAGCATAAATGTATAAAAATGTTTTATATCCGAAATTACCATAAGCTGTAACAAGAAATTGACAATCATTTAATAAGCATAAAATTAAATCCTTGTGTTGGACGGCGAAAACTACATTGGCAGCTTAAAAAAAAGAATACAAAAATTTTAGCAAAATATACAATAGCATATGAAAAGATCTTGTCCATAAAAAATCCGTAAAATCAGACATATGTTAAATCAAAATGTTGAACTGTGACAACTGCATTGGCAGCTTAAAAAAATATACAAAAATTTCAGCAAAAATTACAATGGCAGGGTATGAAAAGATATTATCCATAAAAATCCATGAAATCCGATATGCACTCAAGAGCCAAAACATTATGACCACCTGTCAATAACGAGTTGGCCCACCTTTGGCGCGCAACACAGCTTCAACCAGCCTTGGCACGGATTAATACCACCACTTAATACCAGTTAAATACCACTTGCACCTGATCACTTGCCTTCCACGTCATCCAGGCGAGTTCATTGCAAAATGTAGGGGGTCATAATGTTTTGCCTCTTGAGTGTAAATTACTAAAGAAATTAATTATAATATACTTGGGATAATTTTTTATTAAGGAATGCTTACCTTCAAGATAATAGAAACCAAGCTATTAGATGACTGGATCCAAGTCAAAGACACTCTAGTGACGTATTCTGATAACATGGGGTAGACAAAATCATCTTCCGTTTAGAGCCGGCAATTTATAATATTGAAGAAAAACGAATTAGTAATGCAAGTCCTACCTTTGTAAGGTAGGACTGTTTGCAATAATATGGTTATTAAGTGATTGATTTTACTGACTACAATCAAATTTTCATCTAATTGGGTAGAATTATTGCGGGTTGTACATCTGTGTATTTATCAGGCTAGAATGACAGGACAGCTATATGGACAGCTGTGATTTTATTCGTTAATTAGCAACTGAGAAAGAAAGAAAAGATCAGATTGGAAAGTGGAATGGGGCTGTAGTTATTGATGGGGAGATTTACTATTTTTTGTAAAAGAGAAAATTCTCATAGTATGTGAAGGAATGGAAATTTCAAACTATAGGTAAAAAAGGATAAACAATAATGAATATGTAGATTACAGATCAGAAAAGAGCTAACGCGAGCATAAATCACAAAAATCACCACAAGTCAAGCCAAGTCAGAAAAGCACTGGCGAAGAAATATATGCGGCGCACCATTTTTAAAAAAAAAATATCCTTGAGTTTTTAGTTCAAGAGTTTGCTGTTGTAAATAAAATCCATTCTGAACCTTTGATTTTGCGATGTATTGATACTGATATATTGATATTGAAGTACCAGGATTTGAGTCTATTGATAGTGAAATGAAATGCTTTTTGTAAAATTGCTTCTTTTGTAAAATTTTAAAACTTGTGAAGAGAATGAATGTTGATATCAAGAAAATCAGCTTGATGGGTTTTCTTATTAATATCTTTTTATTATTCTCTTTTATTAATCTCCCCAAAATTGGAAAAAATATCATTACATATTTTTTGGAAATTTGTATAGTTGAAAACAATAAGGTCATCCACATATGTATCAGCATGGAGGCTGAAGCAATTTGTAGTAGTACATCAAATGGTTTTTTAAGAAAATTGAAAAGTCAGAGTCTTTTTTACTTAGCTTATTCTTCAATTCCTTCTATTAACTCACACTCTCCCTATATATATCTTGTTCAAATTTTCAATCGTTCATAAAATACTTCTTATTCATCCACTCAAGTTCAAATTTCATTTTTAAACTTGTAGTGGATGACACTCTGATGTTATAGTTTACACACAATTTTTTCAAATATTAATTCAGTAATTAAATTTAATTAATTGATTTTAGTTTTTTTTAGATTTAAATTGCATATATCTACCAATAGATGGCGCCAGATAAGCTAAAAATGAATGAAAATTATTTATACAGGACTTTCTGCGATATAGTGAAAAAAAGTAGAAATTGATTTAAACTTTTTTTTATATTACTTGTTATTAATAATCATAATAAAGATATTTAAAGGATTGGGAACCAATTGAGAATCAAACGGCAGAAAGCCACGTGCACTAGCTTTAGAAATTTCTAAGTTCCTGCAGTCGGAGCGAATAAAAATTACATACATCACTAACGTGATCTAGTTAATATTTTGTAGAAGAGGGCTGAGACCCATAAGGTAAGCGACAAGGTACAGAAGTAGGGCAGTTAGAAGTGGCTTTTATTAGAATATACGGAACTAAATTTAATCTGGATTAATGTTAGCAACAGAATTTGTTAGATATAGATCGGGAATTCAGAAACAGCAAATAGATCGTTATTACGCGTATATATATATTACATTACACACACACATTATACACATATTATGTGCGTATTATTACTTTTTTACATATAATAATAGTATCAAAATTAAATAAGAGTTTTATGCGTAAAAAAAATTTATTGAATTAATGAGCGTTTTAGTGCTTGGTTTGATTTTTATAATAACCAAACGCAAAATTGAAGATTTAAATTGTATTGTAGCAATTTGTAAACATATATATATAAACCTAAAGTATAATATATATATGTATATAAACCTGAAATTATAACCCTAAAATGCAGCATCCACACAATAACTATCAAATCCAATAGCGACAGGAATATAACAAAATTTAATAACTTTAAAAACTTTCTGAAGAAAGAATTGCTCAAATACTGCAAGAAACACTACTCAATTCAAACAGAGAAGTTTGTTAAGTGATGGTTAACTTTTATAAGCACAAACTAATCCTTATTTTGAGAATATCGAAACAATATTTTTATATTTTGAAAGCCAGACAGTTTACCTGCAGCAATTGATTTGATATTGGCCAATCGTTATATTTAGCAACACATATTTCTACGTGTCAGTTTAAAAACACTCATGCATAAAATCACTCGAAAATCAGCTTTTATTTCAAATGAGAGTTTTTGAAATCGTAGTTTCTCGTGTAGCTCGCGTAGATTAATTTGTTTTGAATAATAACTTATACTCGTACTTTCAGGGCCAGAGTTAGATGAAAATAGGCCCTAGGCTATTCCACTTTATGATGCCCTTTCACCTGCCATTTTTAAATTTGATTTATTAAATTCCTTCTCTCCATTCATTCCTCCCATTTTAATTCAAATTTTTAATTTTTCAATAGTCTATAAACACTTCACTAAAGTATTGAACCTACTAAACTCAAAAGGCGAGAATCAAATGATAGCGTACGCAATCCTAAAATCAGAATCTTTTCTATAGAATTAACACGTATTTCATATTATCGAAGTAATACGAATATAACCGAACGTCGGGATATCAATAGGTCTGTTCGTTTGTCTGTTCCAATCTACACCAATCTGCACTTTATTTATGCAAGAAATAAATCAGAGCTTAGTAGCATAAGGCACGTCAATATTTGCCATTGCAATCAGTGAACGTATGAGCTATACTTTGGTGCAATCTAGTATATACAAAAACGAACAGACCCAATGAGCCGAACGCGTTGATCTTAACCAATACATTTTTATGTTTGTTTATTAGTCATATGTGTAGAATTTCTCCTTATTTTCTATTCAGTGTTTTAGTGTTTACTATTTTTAAAATAATGACATTCTTATTTTGTTAACAATTTCAATGTAGGCCCCTCTTGATCTGGAGGCCCGAGGCTGAAGCCTAATTAGCCTATAGGAAAATCTGGCCCTGCTCGTACTTATTTTTTATTTTGTAGTTTCAAATTTGTTTGGTGATGCCACGAACCTCTAACCAGGACAATATCACGTTTACACATTATAATAAAATGCTTAGTTTAAAAATAATTTAAATTATTTCATTAATTGTTAAATGATACTATTTTTTAAATTCAGTAATTAAGGAAATCTAATCAAATTATTTTCCTCTATTCGTAATTTTTAAATTATTCGAAAATACGTCTTTAGTTCAGTCTCAAAAATATATTTCCTGTACAAAGTACTTTTACTCTTCTATTCTGCTTTCTATCCTTAATGTTATTTGTGTACATATCATATTTATTATGCAATTAAATATAACACGATATCTCTCAAAAGGAAGTTCATTCAATCTGCAGGACAATTTAAATTAGAAGATAGCGAAATTTAGGAAGATAATTGTCTTTCAACACACAAATGTTTTAAGGAATTTTATGTTTATCAAAGTGAACAAAAAACATTTGCTAGAAAAAAATTTGAAAGATTTTGCCAGTCTTTTTTATTTTAATTTCTCTTTTTTTTTTTTTTCATAGAAACCACCAGTTGTAACGAAATTTTATCTGAGTATATGTGAGTTTTTACCAATTTAAAAAAGATCATAAAAATCAAAGCAATGATAGTAAAAATCATATAATTAATATTTTTATGTACCATAGACGTATGTGATGTATGGTATGATTTTAAAGTGAATAATTATGATTGAATTTTATAATTGAAGGGGGGTGTACTTGGGCATCATTGACATACTATTATGCCTTAAAATTGCTTCCTTTTAGTTTTATCAGGAATAATTAAATAGAATTTTATTGAATTTGTATATTTGAATTTATATTAAAATAGTAGTCGCAACATAAAATTCTTGATTAAATATTTAGTTTTAATTGGAAGTTTAAATATTCAGAAATAAATTAATCATTTATACGTTTCCTCCTATTTGTCAAATTAAATAAATTATCACTGGTAAATTTCTGGAGTTTTGTTCGCATCAGTCTATCAAACAATTGTGTTTAAATAGCTTATTAAAAAAGACAGTGGCAATTAAGACTAAGTTCAAATTCTTAATTGCATCCTTTACTTTTAATATTTCTTATATATTATCTTTTACTTATATGCCATAATTCACAGACCGTAGTCCACCAATGCGTTTAGTCTGGCCCGCACCATCATAAGTTAATTTTACTTATCAAATATAATTGTCAATCTTTTGAAAATGTTCAGATTTTAAAGAAAGATCAATCGGAGAGCATTATTCAGATTTACATTAATAAAAGTAAAAATTTAAAGGATTAAAAAAACTTTTTTTCAGTGTTTTATAATCGTTTTCCAATAACGTGATAGCCTTGATGTAAGATTCTTATCAATGAAAATTTTTCTATCGCTACGATAATTATTTTCAAAAAATATGCTCCATTTTAAATAGAACGTAAAATTGCAAATGTGATTATTGCTAGATAATGCATATATGTGCATATATATGGATACATTTGCATATATGTACAGATATGTATATATATAAGTATATATGAGTATATATATAAGCATATATGTGTATATATATAAGCATATATGTGTATATATATAGCATATATTTGTGTATATATATATATGCATTAAAGGAGCAATCTTGTTTGCATCAAAATGTGGGTGAACATTTATAGTCATGAACAATATATTAATATATATATATATATGTTTGAACTTTAGTCTTAATTACCACTGTCTTTTTAAATAAGCTATCTAAACACAATTGTTGAGAGACTTATATGTACACTCCAGAAATTTATTAGATATTTAAAAACTCCTATAAAACTTTACTATTTAAACTGAGAGTTTAAATAGTATGGGGCCTGAATGACCGAGTGTCTAGCGCTCTGGCTCGGTGCCACAGGCTTCGGGTTCGAGTCCCGGCAGTGCCATGGTTGTTGGTAGTGGTTCGAATCCACTTTTAAGCCGTAGGTCCCGGTCTCCAATGACTGTAAAGAGCGTCATGGAGCAGAAGTCAGACTTCTACCTACGGGTGCTCCCTCAGAACAGAAGCTGCACTTCTCTTCCCTCCTTCCATGAGGGATACAACAACATCTAAACTCCTATATATCTCTAAATATTTAAACTTCCAATTAAAACTAAATATTTAATCAAGATTTTTATGTTGCGGCTACTAATTATAATCAACCTGTACTTTGTACAGGAAATAAATTTTTGTTACTGAACTAAATTTTTTTTTTCGAATTAATTAAAAATTACGAAAAAACGAAAATAATTAGATCGGATTTGCTTATTTAATGTATTTAAAAATAGTATTATTTAACAATTAGTGAAATAATTTACCATATTTTTAAACTAAGCATTTTATTATCATGTGTGAACATGATGTTGTCTTGGTTAGAGGCCCATGGCATCAAAAAAACTACTAAAAAAAACTACAAAGAAGTTACTAAAGAAAGAAACGAACAATAGCTTGTTCCTTTCTTTAAAGAAATAAAAATAAGTCATGTTCTTTACGAAGCCGAATTTGAATGATAAATTAACAAAAGAGCAAAAAAGAAGAAACCAGAGAATAACACCTTTTATTGTGATATGTCCTTCGTCTGTGGTGGAAACGAACGTTTTATACCATCGGTGAAATCATAAAAAAATTTGCGGATGTCAAATATGTGCTGACTCTGCCACATGTACTCTGCGAGATAATTATCAAATATTCCGGACACATTATTTTATTATTATTAATTTATTTCAATTATTAAAAATTTTAATTGTAACGTTAACTAAGGTTCTAAAAGCTAAAGCTTCAAATATTCCATGCGAATTCTAATTACGGTTGCCACAAAATCCTAACTAAATGAACATCTTTAAAAAGGAAATTAATTATTTAAGAATAAAATATGTTATTAATAAATTAAAAATCTTTTTCTTGTTTGTTTCTTATTTTCATGAGGGGCAACATCATAAAAATTGTTTATGTTCTGTATCAGCGACAGACATGCGTTATAAGAATAAGATCAGAATTTTCAATAATTTATCAGAATTCTCATATAAAAGTGTATATATTTCTGTTCTTTTTTTTCTGCAAATAAAAATTTTGCAAATAATTAATGAAATAGCAATAAAATAGTCATTGTTTTGTTCGGGAAATGAAGCTACGAACTCTTCGAATTAAATTATTATAACCCTAAAAAATTGGCGGTACATTGGCTCAATTTTTTTCGAGTTGCAAGATTGGTGACTTCCTCAGGGGTACAATATTCTAGATTTTTACCTTGAAATTGATAGTTACTATCGGTTCTACACTTCAGGGTTCCGATTTCGCCAAATTTCTTTTTGCGCCAAACGGAATCACCAACACCGCAGTATTGTGTAACGGTAGTGATTTTGTTTGTTTAGCCATTTTGTTTGTTTGTTTCACAATTTTTTTTTTTTTAGGAAATCGCAATTTTCAAAATCGCCAAATACTAAACAAGGGGAACCCTAAAGTGCAGAATTTTCTTTCTTTTAGTATTCTGACCAACTGCTGTCCTCTGGTGCGACTGGACCGAACATTGACTGGAAATGCTTATGTTCAGCTACTTGGAGATCACTTGTAGCCATGGACTTCATGTACCCAAACAACGATGGGGTTTTTATGGATGACAATGCGCCATGTCACCGGGCCACAACTGTTCGCGATTGGTTTGAAGAACATTCTGGACAATTCCAACGAATGATCTAGCCACCTAGATCGCCCGACATGAATCCCATCGAGCATTTATGGGACATCATCGAGAGGTCTGTTCGTGCCCAAAATCCTGCACCATCAACGCTTTCACAATTATGGACGTTTCGAGACAGCATGGCTCAATATTCCTGCAGAAGACTTCCAACGACTTGTTGAGTCCATGCCACGACGAGTTGCTGCACTTCTCCGGGCGAAAGGAGGGCCGACACGATATTAAGAGGTATCCCATGACTTTGTCACTTCAGTGTATATTCACCCAGCAAAGTATATTTACACATAATAAATTGAAATTCGTGAAAAGATTTCAGTTTTTATAATTTTTATTTTTTATCTTATATTTAATATCATCTTATATTCAATTTAATAGTCAGTCAAAACTATTAACCAGAGCATAAACTGAGTAACATTGATTTTTCTGCCATGAAATCTGAGCATATTTGATTTATGGCAATTTTTATGAAACAGTAGTTTTATTAATGTGTTTATCGCAATATAATCGTGGCTGTATTGCAATAAATGCATATGACGCAATATGACCATGACTTTATCGTAGACGACATGGCTCACTGAACATGAACCAGTTTCATAACTTTTATTAGCAGAGTTCTAAGTAAAATACCACGTTTTTCAATGAATTTTACTCAAACTTTTATAATTTAGCATTGTTTGAAGTTTAAAATGTGAAGTATTGCTTATATTTTAAAATTATGTCTAAACATTATTTAATCTTTCAATTGAAAATATGAATCTTACTAGAATAATGGCTAAATATCGTTTATCGAAACAAGTTTGGAATAATTACTCCATTTTTATATACAAATAATATCGACAGATATGTTTGATAATTGTAATTTCTTTTTTATTTTATTTAAAAATCGTTCATAATATTATGAAAATTATTTTTTTTTTTTTTTTGCATTTAGATAGTAAAAAGTATTCTGAAAAAAAAAAAAAATCATAATTCAAAAACAAAATTTAATTTTAAAAATACAAAACAAAAAATTTTCTTCATTAATTCTACATTTTTTCACAACAAAACTCAATATTAAAAAAATTAATAGGATATTTTAGTCTTGCAATACAATACTTTGAGCTTTTCAGATTAATAATGTAAAATAAAATTTTAAAACATTCAAAGTCATTAAATTAAAAGCAGCATAATGAGATCATTTTACAATTATTTCATATATTAATAAAATATTTTCATTAAGCGTATGAAACTGCCTAAAATATTTAAGCACTAGTAATTAAAAGTAAAACTTAACCAAAAAAATGGTATCCTTTTTTTTGGAAATATATTCATCACTATAAAAGTCATCGTTTTCCAATCAGCATAAAACCTGCAACACCCATTACGATGTGTAAATACCCAAATTGAGATTGATTTGTAAAAGTTAAGTGAAAGAATGGAGAAACGAATATCGTACTAGAAAAATAAATACTTTTTAATGATTTAATTTTTTTTATTTCGTTCACATATATTATATTATATTTCTTTTTTAATGTTTTTTATTTCTTTACAACGTGCGTTTAGTATCATTATTATTATATTATCTATGTTTACATGTAAGAATAATAGTAAACAAAAAAATAATAACTCCTTACATTTCAATTTTTCACTCTAAAAAAATGTCTATAGTGGGTCAAAATCTCATATGGCGATATATAATTTTATATGCTGCCCGCGGAGTTAAGATGCATTTCCAAAGTGGCAGGCTGGACTGGCTTTTGGGTTGACACCCCTAAACTAAACATTGTTTCCTTTTTTCTTCTTTTTTTTTCAATATAACGCTATCGAGCACTACCATCACGTCATTATGTTTACAAATCACTATTCTATCGATTGTTTCAATTCTATGTAATTATCTGTCAATGGCCTATTTTTGCGTGCCACTTCAACTACAAAAAAGACAGGCTGAAACTTTTTTTCGTGTAACAAAACATAATTAATGTTTCATAGTAGTTGGCGACTTATTATTGCAATTATAGTTGCGAAACTAATAAACATTACAGTGATTCGTCTTGTGTCACCTCACATGTAATATCATATAATGACATTAAATCAAAAACAAATAATTTTTTCAAGATTTTCATATGAATTTTATTTTTAAATTTTATTAAACAGAAATTATCATTTTCCAGAAAATTAAAGAAAATAATAATATGCATAAAAAAATAAATGCAAAATAAAAATATTGTAATAGATGTGTCGTTTTGTTTGTGCAACTCGATCTGGGTGTGGTCAAATCGAGTCCCAAGACCAATAACACATTTATTTTGACAAGCATGTAAATGCGACATTAACACCACAATAAACTATAAACACTATTAAATCTTTAGTGTGTTTAACGATATACACTAAAAGATGAGCAGAAGGATTCCACTTCAAGCTCTCATGATTAGATATGATTATTTAGCTCCAGTTGCACTTTGTGTCCTCTCACGAGAGTCTAATTGCTTACTGACGATTTTCTTCTGTACGCCGCGTAGGGGGAGCTCTTGCAGTGCGAAGGAGGAAACATGGTTGCGTAGGTGCAAACCCGGTTAGAATATATATAAAAAAATTCCAAAAAATAATGCAAATAACAGTTTCCTGACGACCTTTTTTTTTTTGTGTGTTATATTGTTCGAAAGCACGATATAGATGATAATATATATACATATATGATATGATATTATAGATATGTTAAGAATAATACACTAGATAACTGCACGATATACTATTAGAATGACAGACTCTTAGACCTCAAATCGAATAAAATTAAAAAGGTTGCGATTTTTAGAACTGTTAAATGAATAATTACATTTTGGTATGTCGTTATACGTTAAACATAATTTAAAAAGGCTTTTAAGATTGATACAGGATGACATAAATTATAACTATACAGACAAACATGAGACTACACGTCATTATAAACAATGAAGCACACCAAGTTTATCTTTTCACAAATGCACAATGAGATTGTTCCTTTGAAACGTCCTGATCAGTAAACCAGGTATTTCAGAATCTGTAACAAAGGCATATACTCTGAAATCTAAAGAAATAAGGCTTTTATGATTGTGGTAGTCAATAATACCTCCGCAGTCATGCAACTAATAACTTCAGCATAGCTTTTTCATGTAGCATCTTGGCTGAAGTGACAGTGTGTGTTATCATTACAATACAGAAATAAGGATGAACCACTGCAAATTACATCTCATTCATATATTGATTTGAAATTCTTATATCCAGCTATCTGCAGGATACAATGTTATTAATCGGCAATTAAGTTACAATAAATATTTTGCAAATTAATAAGTTACGAAATCGCCCAATTCATTTGTGTTTCCCCCATGTATCTTACTTTATTTATAAAGATATTTCCAACCTTTGTAAGGAATACTACTTAAATTTTGATAGTTTTTATCCCAAAAATTATTACAACGAAAAAAGAACAAGTTTTTTTAATGTTTTTAACCCAAAAGGAGATGCCAAAAAGAACGAACACGAGATTCTACGATGGGTGTCTCAGCCCTTGGAGTTCATATCTAATTAAAAGAGAATCATATAAGCAAATCTATTAATGTATACGATAAACACACGTGATTTATACATATAACAAGAATTTATTAAAGAATACTTGTTTTGCAATCGTTCTAAATTTTGATTACATTGAACACTTACGTTCCATAGTCCGAAGTTATGAAAAAATGACGATTTAAAAAAAAAGAACTGGTTAATTATTAGTTAAAAAATAAATCCATGTGACAGTATTAATATGATATTTATATATAACATTTAATATGATTCAGAAATGGATATATTTGTTAAAAATCCTCTAACAGCAATGGTAATGCCAATGGTAAAGCATATTGTAAAGAAAGACCAGATAAGAATCAGAAATTTTATTCCGAAAACATTATTCATCAATGAAATTTTTTATTAGAAACTGAAGTTTCTTTATTAATTTTTGAAGATGAACTTAAAAATAACATTTCTTAGCAATGATTCGGAATTAATTTGACAAATTTATATTTTGTATACATTTATTACATGGGCAAATATTTCATGAAAAAAATTTAATAAATTTACTTTTTCTATATTTATTTGGTGTTTTTGTGAGGTATTTTGTAGGGACTTCCCAATGCATCGCTTTTTTTGATCAGTTAAAAATCTGCTAACATTGCAATATCTTCTTTCCTTTGTTATTTTGATGCAGAAATGTCATGGGACAAATCCCTACCAGTGTTCATCACTAAAAGCACTTCAATTATCGGGCAAATTTTGATAGTTCATTCTAAGAAGTGTATCGTGAATATCATGTTTCTTCACAGTTTCCGACTAGACTGAGATTTCCGCTTCTTTAACTTGATTTAATCAATTGCGGTTGATAAGGAATGACAAGTTTGTAATTAAAACTCACAATCAACTTTCTTTTATTGAAGCTCGGTGACTATATCACACTTCGAAGGAATATTTTCGTCTAAATTAAAAGCCAGCATTACTTTATCTCCCAATTACATTACAAAAGTGAAAATTGCAAAATTATTTCAACAGCAAGCCATGGAAACTCAACAAGTCAAAGAAATCTGTCAGGTGCAAGTCTCCATTTTTAAAAATCTATTAAAACACTCACAGAAAATATAACAACATCTCACACTTCTCCTAAATCAAAAACCGATCTATTGCGGCTTATAAAAACCGACCGTTTTACTGTAGCTCTATTATAAATGTTCAATTTTTCCCCTTATTCAACTTTCCTTCCTTTTTTTCTCTCGTTTTTAACAGCATTTGGTTAAATTAAGATACAGTGTCATCAGCGTTCAAAGTTATGAACCAAATTCAAATCACATTATGAAACACGTTAAGCCCTAGTTGTAGGACTGACAGAACCGTATCCTGTAAAAAAGAAACATCTACTGTTCCGAAATCTGCCAGTAGGCAGACGTGCTGGAACTAGTGCCATGCCGTAGCGTGGGCACTTTAGTGCCATGGAATTAGTT